>PVHX01003149.1:0-149121 GCA_004024805.1 Geosciurus inauris
AACAGAAAGTGGAAACTGAGGTAGAGGGACAATATCTTGCTTCTGGTGTCCTCAAGCACATGACCACAGAGGGTGGTGACTGCAAGCAGAAGCCAGGGCCAGCACTGCAATGCCCTACCCCCAAGATAGCCATTTCCATTCCCACACCTCACGGCGGAACCCACCATGATTCTGTTGACCTTAGTGTGGAAACCTGGCCGTGTTGGTGTGATCTACTGAAATAAGCTCTGTTCATGATTTCAGTTACTAAGGACAGAAATTGGAAAGGCGCTTCATTCAACGTCCTGCACTCCAGACCCCGGCACCCCTGCCCCCTTGACCTGCCTGTCCTGCCTTGGCGGCCTCCCTAGAGAGTTGCAGGACTCCCTTCCATTTTCTTTTTTCTTTTTGTTAAATGTTGAGTTGGCGAACAAACATGACATATATTCAGGATGGACAGCATGGTGGTTTGATAGACATTGTGTGATATCACAAACAAGTCAACTAACGCCTCTGTCCATCACTGCCCCCTGTGAGGTCCCCAGAACCCGTCCATCATGGGGCTGAATGGTCCTTGAAGAGAGCTACAGAGGAGACAGGGGTGCCTCAGCCCCCGGGGCACAGAGGCCTCCATGAGCTCATTGAGGCTGAAATGAAATGCGGGGTCCTGAGGCCTCATCCTGACCAGCAGGCCTCAGTGGTGAGATGGTCCCTTTCCTTCCAGCAGGCCTTCAGCTTCAGGAGTCTCTTCTACTGTTGTCCACAAGCCACTCCCATATTCTATAGGTCAAATCCCACCTTGAGATTACTGAGCCAAATCCTTCTCCCAAACCCTTATCTGCCTCTTTACTTCCTGCTTTGCTCCAAACAACTTACGCAGAAACCTTTTAAATTACCCATCCAACCAGCGTGTCCTGAACATGTACTACGAGCTAGTCGTTTGCCCACATCCTGGGAAGGGAAATGGAATGGTGCACATGGGGCTTGGGTGTTACATGGAGAAGACATATACAAGAAAGTAATTTTTTTTTCCAAATCCACCTTGATCCCCAGGTTTTTTGAGGACATGCTGCAAAGAGCTTTCTTGCATTCCTCCTTTCATAAGCTACCCTGGAGAGTCCAGGGCTTGTTAACCAAAGAGAAAGACCTTCTTGGATCCTCAGATGTAACTAGACAGTCCCGCCTCTGTTGTTTCTTGCGCGCTTGCTTTCTGGAATTTACCACAATTAAAATTGTGCATTTAATTGGGGTGCATGTTCATTTCAGGCCTACCTGTCACCGAATTTAAAAGCTAGTGAAGTCAGCTTTGCCCCGGTATCTCCAGCGCCTGGCATGCTGCCTGGCATGGACTAGGTAGCAAATGAGCAGTTAGTGGGTGAGTGAAATCAGGCAAATGGGTCAGCTCCTCCTGTTCATCACCATTTGGAGAAGGATGCTCTGCCTGCTTCTCTGACAGAGGAGCCAGGATTACAATGTTCTAGATTTAAAATAATTAGTCCTAGCTTCCCTGGGAAAACCAGAACTACAATGCCCACATGTGCACAGAGTTTGGTCTCACCTTCTCTCTGACCATCAGGTGCCCGATCTGCAAGTTGAGGGAGCAGTTTGAGCACGGTCCCGCAAACCTCAGACCCAGGCCTGGGTTAAAACGCTCTTCTGTCCTTTGCAAGCGTCTGATGTCTACTTCAGATAAGCTTGGGCTCCTGGCTTCTTAAGCCTTTTATTCTGGAGCCCACCTTTGAGATCCATGCTCCAGAGAGGGGTAGAGATGCTCATTGATCTCTGTCTGGACCCCGCCCAGACCACTGCAATGTGATTCCTGTGGCATGGAACAAATGGCCTGACCCATACAAACCTGTTGTCCCTGACTTCTCGCCTCCCCCGGGGCATAGTGTGAGGAGCCAGGGTAGCCCAGCCACCTGAAGTCACCCATCAAGAAGTCACCCCCCACTCCCAGGTGTGTGAAGGAGTCCTCCACCCACAACCTGATACTTTGGCCCACGCCTGCCACCAAAAGAGAGCAGTCTCCTGGAGCAGAGAACAAGAAGCACCCTGGGTTCTGCACAGCAGAACTGAGACTCGTCCAGAATGAAACTAAAAAGACCAGGGCCCAGGAAAGTTCCATCTGTCACCATCTATCTTATCTCCTGTGCTTGTTATTTACTTTTAGAACTTCATACTGTGCAGTCTAAGTATGGAGGTGAGAGCTGACTAGACCAGCCAGGCGCGGGGACTCAAACCTGTAATCCCAGCACTCTGGGAGGCTGAGACAGGAGAATCGCGAGTTCAAAGCCAGCCTCAGCAACAGCAAGGCGCTAAGCAACTCAGTGAGACCCTGTCTCTACATAAAACACAAAATAGGGCTGGGGATGTGGCACTGGTCGAGTGCCCAGAGTTCAATCTCCAGTAACAAAAAAAAAAAACTGAATAGACCAAAATATGGGAGCCTTGGAAGGATCCAGAAACAGCATGCTTCCGAAGTTGGTGGGGGTAGAGGCTCTTCTATAAGTTTTTGGTGTGATTCCACACTAGGCATGGCTCTGAGTCCCACTGTGTAGGTTTCATCTGTGTCCCCTCAAGTAAGTAAGCTACACCCGTTACACCTCGGTTTACTGTCTACAACATGGGGAAAAAATTGGTACATGTCCCCAAGGTACAGTCAGAGCTTAGTAAGTGGACAGATTTAAAGCCTTTTCAAAATTCTTAGTAGATAGCACTAAATATTTTTGCTGTTATTATTTAACATCAAAGGTCTGAGTGGGATGTTGGGTTAGAAACTTCCTAAAGTCAGTTCCACCTCTAAAATTCAAGATTGCCAGGGTCTTCCAATACGGATGTCATTTATAAAATGAGGATTCATAAGCGTGGGAAAGAAACTGAATGGCGACAGTTTTACCCCTGCAGTAATTTTTATCATTGTGATTCCCTTGAGTTCGTGTATCAAATTCTGTGTGTATGTGTGTGTGCTTATCCAGGGAAAGGGCTCATACTTTTATTAAATTTCAAACTTGGAAAATAAGGAAAGTCAACCTTTCCGTAGTGTCTCCTGAGACAGAGTATTTAGACCAAAACTCAATCTAAAATGCAAGCTAACTTGTGTGGTTGAATTATACCACATGCAATTTCTATAAACAAATGAGAATTACTTTGGCACATTTTTTAATGTCCTAAAATTAGTTAAATTGATTGTAAATACTAAAAAATCATAAAATCTTATTACATACCTTCTTAGTATGTATTTGGAGAAGCAACTTAATACTAAGCTATGTTGATAGAGAGTAGTTAATAATCCCATCCGACAGCCAAGTCCAAGGACAGGCCCAGATTCTACCAGCAAGGGTCAAGAGGCCCTCATGGACCCCCTTTTGGTATGGCAGGTGTTTGCCTGAGGCTTCCTCTGGAAGGTCTGAGGCCTGGGCGTGCTGGACTGGCCTTTGCAGTAGAGGTCTAACCCCCCAGACCAGAGGTCTGCTGGAAATGGGATCATATCCACATCCAGCTCCAGACCCAGTCCTCTTCAGAGTTGCCATTCCTCTGAACTGTAATCTGAAGAATCTCCTGTCACATGTGAGTACAAGGGTACACCTGCAAATAAAGGGCAAGCCATTACTCTCACCTGGAAAATTACTATCTCATGCTTGTGAAGCTCTGCTTGCTGACCTACTTACAAGTTTTTATCAGATAGAATCAAATACTGAGAAGAATATGGTGTCTGGGAACGGAGTCATATAAATAAATAATTATAAGCACAACCTTTACATGGTCATCAAACATCATCAGAAGGCCTAGTAGTTATTTCAAGAACACAAGCTCTCCTATCAAGCAGCCCTGGGATACAATTTGTGATGGGTCCTCTAGCCAGCCCATGACCTTGGGCTCTTTTCTTAAACTAAGAATTAGTATCCATATTATAATATGCAAATACTTATTTCACATGGCTGTTGAAACAATTAAATAAAATCATAGATGCAAATAACAGCATTTACCAAGTGCTTACTGCTATCCTTATCCCACCACCTGAAAGAAAATTGAAGTGAGGAAATGTCAAAAAAAAAAAAAAAAACTTCTCCTGTATTTTCTGACCCAAGGAAATGGCAAAGCAGTATTTGAGAGATAAACTTATATTTTATAGTAAGAAATGGATGTTAATTTGTTTACCTGTGATAATCACTGCCCTATTCATGCCAAAGCATCATACTGTGAACCTCAAATATAAGAATGGAAGGAAGGAAGGAAGGAAGGAAGGAAGGAAGGAAGGAAGGAAGGAAGGAAGGAAGGAAGGAAGGAAGGAAGGAAGGAAGGGTGGGTAGCTGTTTGATGGGCCTGGATCTTATGATTTATATCTCTGCTTTAACAATACAAGTTATCTGAGGACATCTGGTAGACATAGAAGCCTTGTCTGCCACATTCCTTTTTCTTTCTTGACAGGTACTCCTGGAGTGAGTGAGAACCAGACAGCCTTCCAAGACAGTCTTTTGTTCTTCTTACAATAACCCAAATCCTCTCCACACACACACTTGACAGAATGGTGCAGGAACATCGAAACCTTCTCACCAAGTGCAGGTGTGAGCTGCCTTCCCAAGAAACTCTGCTTAAGAGTTCCTCTCCAGAGACTGTCAAGTTGCTCTCTAGTGCACAGCACGAACATGTTACATTAAACTTTCTTATTATTACCTGATCTCAGTTGCTCAAGACGACGAAGACACAAAGACACCTTTGGAGCATCCTCCCAACTTTCCTCCTCCTTGGACTGTGTAGGTGGTAGAGTATGAAGGACATGTGACCATATTACACAATGTGTCCTTACTCTCTGGGCAGGGAGTAAGACCCTGACCTATGCCAGAACAAGTGGAGCCCATTTGCATGATATGAGCATCGAGAGCAAGAGCAAGGGCTACCGAAACAGGAAGAGCCAGTCACTCCATCAGTCATCCCTGTGGCTCAATCCAGATGTGCAAACTGGACAGCCAAGGCTGCCCATGTTCTGTTATTCGCACCAGGGATCAGTGAATGCCACCCACCAGGAAAGCAAAAAATGAAGCAGATGTACAGAGAGGAACAAAGGCCTGGGGTGGAGAGGGTCCCAGTGACTTTCTTTTCTCACTTCCCACACTGAAGTCCAGCTGCATTCTTTCCCTTGAGTTAAGTACGTCACCCTTGCATACAGATACGAAATCTTCCCCTTTCCACCCTGTTACACCAGAGGTCCAATCGTTAATGTAAGTGATCTGTTGTGTTTCAAGCATCTTTTCCCAGCACCTGGACATTCCTTACCCTGAGTGTACTACCCGAATCCTCTGTCTTCTCTTTCCTTTGGAGCACTAGTACATGGGAGGAATGTTCATCTACTTAGGGCTCTCATAGGACTAGACAACCTTACCTGAGTTTGCCCACATCTAACACAAGTCCCCTTCTCTCTAGGGGATGCTTATCCCCTGTTCCTCCATTTCCATAAAGAGGCAAGGATTTCTGCTCCACTTCCAGAAGAGATCAGTAGGAGGAGGGAGCATTTCTGTCCCTTTTCATCTCTCACTTTTCCAAGAAAGAGCATGATGCTCTCATTAAGAATGGGAGAAGCAGCTGCACTCACGGAGCAGGCCGTATCTGCCCTCTTGCTCTTGTTTCACTGTGGAACAACCACGGAAGTCAGACCTACCACAACCTGCCCTGATGACAAGCTTTGGCAGTTTTGTTTTCTTCTACCATGTTTTACTGTGTCTCCAATCTATAGCCTCCACGCCCCAAGCTGATGCCCCAGCCATACTGATATATTCACTATTTCTTAAATTCCATGTCTCTGCCCATGCACTGAAATGCCTAACCATTTCACTGTGTCTGAAATAGTCTTTTTCCAGCCTATCTCAAAACAACCACTCAGCCTCAGAATCTCCAGCAAAAATTTAAGTCATTTGTGTGATGGGTTCGTATCCACTCCTTGATGCTTTCAAACCCACTGTCTCTTTCTCTCCTCCCTGTGTGCTCTCAGGGCTGGTTTTCACATAAGTAAATCATGTTACTCATTACCTCTCACTGGGGATGAGACCAACCTCCAGGTAAGACACTGTCGGTTCCCACCTACTTTATAGTTCCTGCTCTAGTTTCACTCTTTCCAACCAAGCTTTTGTCTTGACACTCGGAAGATTGCAGATGGCATCAGATGACTCTATCGAACACCCTAGGCTCTGAGTTTCTTAAACTCCCCATTTACAGTGATCCAGACCTTCACACCACCTCAGCATTTTAAATGTCCTCAGAACCAATAGTCCCACTAGGAGCGCAATTTAATGCCATCTGTTCTCTGACCATGAACTCCTTGTATCTCTTCATTCTGTCTAGTGCCTCCATGAAGATCTCCCTCCAATCCACTGGTTGGCCCATCTTCCCTCTGTCTCCACCCTTCTCAATATCCTGTTTCCTCCTTACTCCGCCCAAATGCCAATCAGCGTATTCATTTATTTGCATATGCTCCGAATTCCTCATTCCTGCTGTCTTGGAAGGGTCACAAACCTGGTTAAGCCTCACTTTGTGCTGCAACCCTAGATAAGAATGGACTGCAGAGGGATGCACGTGGTGGTCGCACGGAAAGCTTCCCAGTCCTTTCCTTCCAACATGTGTTTGATGAGTGCTTTCTTCATTCCCTCTCTTCTCAAACCCACAACATATTACCTCACTTTATACTCTGGGAAAAATGCTCATGTTTCTATTTCACTGAGAAAACGAAAGCCAAAAATGAGAGGGGCTCCCATAGACTCCCCCCACCGTCATGTCCTTCCCTCCAGAATTGCAAAGCCCTGCCTCCCTCCTTCCTGCCTCTAGAGAGGATTCGTCTTTGCTTCTATTTAAAGTCGATCCCTCACTTGCAAACTAGGCCCTGTCTTGTCTCAGTGACTGGGGCTGTTGCTCTCGCAATTCTTTCCTTCCCTTTCCTGAATCATGCATTTCTACCATTTTTTCATTAAAACATCGACACGTGATTAAATTATTTCTCCCATCTTAGAAACAAAACCAAAAATCATTCTCTTAACCTTACTTCCCTTGTTTGTAACGACCTTGCTTGCAAATTTGTTTGCCTTTCTACTGAAGACTCCTTGGAAGAGCTGTCTCCGTTCATTCTCTGTGATTCTTCTCCTCACACACTTGAGGACAGGTACTTCTGTCAGCAGATACTTCCGTCAGCTTTCATTTCTTCCTATTCTACCTAAACCTCAACGTCAATTCTCAGTTCTCCTTTC
Source organism: Geosciurus inauris (assembly GCA_004024805.1). NCBI lineage: Eukaryota > Metazoa > Chordata > Mammalia > Rodentia > Sciuridae > Geosciurus > Geosciurus inauris. Next base: position 7,212 of record PVHX01003149.1, read on the forward strand.
ACTTGGCTTATTAGAGATGCTGAGTACAGATAGGCACGGTGGCTCACGCCTGTAATCCCAGCACTTTGGGAGGCTGAGACAAGAGAATCATGAGTTCAAAGCCAGCCTCAGCAAGGACGAGGCACTAAGCAACTCAGTGAGACCCTGTCTCTAAATAAATCACAAAATAGGGCTAGGGATGTGGCTCAATGGTTGAGGGCCCCTGAGTTCAATCCCTGGTACCAAAAAAAGCAAAAAAAAAAAAAAAAAGAAGAGAAATGATGGGTACAGCAGCCTTTCTCCTCCCCATCTCTCCTCTTTAAGGCACTTTATTTGCCTCCCTTCTTGGTTTAATGAGGCCCCCTCAGCCTCGTCTGCTGGTTTTGCTCTCCTTAACCTTTAGTGCTTAAGTTCCAGGGTTCGTCCCCTGTCCTCTTCTTGTTTCCACCTATCCTAAATACCACATCTATGCTGATGGCTTCTACTTCTCCGTCTCCCACCCAGACGTCCCTCCGAACATCAGACCTGCACACCCAGCTGGCCCTTCCTCAGCTTCAGCTGGTGCGTCCTCACATTCGCTAGTGTCGCATTTAAAACATCCTGATTCCTGATCTTCCCTCACCATGAAAATGGTGCCACCACCGGCAATCCCTGCCTCAGATGGAAGCTAGATTCTTTGGTGGTTCAGAAGCAACATGCGGACGTCCCGCGCTTCTCTGCTGTCCTCACGGCTCGCTGTCCTTCCGCAGATCCAGGCGGCTTGAATTTCAAACATACCCAGGATCCAAGTGCTTCTCATGACCTCTTGTCTTAGGCGCCACCACCTCTTCCAGAATTGCTACAATATTCTAATTTAGAGATCAGCAAAAATTTTGTTAGAGGATCATTAATAAATATTATCTGCTTTGCAGGCCGTACAATCACTGTGGCAATGATTAACCTCCATTACAGCAACGCGACGAGCATAGTCGTGTTCCAGGCTTATTTAGGAAAAGCAACAAGACAGATTTGGGTCACAAGCCACAGTTCACCAGTTCCTGGTCTAACTGGTCTCCTTGCTTCCATTTTTGCCCAGGTTTCTCTTCTCAACACAGTAGCCAGAGGAATCCTTTTAAAACACAAGTGAGGTCACATTCCTTCTCTGCTCAGCATAGTAACCCCTCTTCTTCACACTCAGAATAAAAGCCCCTTCTGTGACTGCATAAGACCCTTCATGATCTGGCCCCAGTGGCATCCCTGACTCTTACGCCTTAGTACATATACCTCTCCCTCGCCAGCTTTGCTGCAGCTGGGCCGCCCTCCTTACCGTTGCTCAAACAAGCCAGGCACACCCATGACAGGGCATTTGCACCCACAGTATCCATAGGACTTAAGTATCCATAGGACTTACTCGCTTCTCTTCTTTGTTCAAATGCAGTGAAGCCAATACTGACTGCTATTTGAGATTACAATCTTCTCTCATGACTACTTTTTCATTTTTCCAAAATGTTATCACTTTCTAACACTAAAATGATGTACTTATTTATATTTCTTGCATCTCAATCTCTGCTAGGAAAGATCCTAGAGCTTCACCCACAGTAGGCCTTCAAACAAACTGTGTTGAATGTGTAGCGTGAAGCTGCCTAGCCTCCCTCAAATCCCAAAGATGGAGTGAATTATGTTTTTCTCTATATTAACTCTTTGGATATTCTTTTAGTCCTCTTTATTCTGAATTATTATCATTTATGCACCTGTCTTTCGCATTACCAAGCCATGATCTTTTGAACATTTTCACTATTTTTATTTGCAGAAACTAGTACAATGTCTGTCATAAACCAAAAGGTCAAACCACGCCAACTTAATTAATGTGCCGAGGTGCTACCCACACAGAGCTCCTTGACTCCAAATCTCTAGCTCTGCAAGTCAGTTATTGTTTCAAAAGTCTCTTCCCAACCCCCACTATAAATATATGTACATACACACTCTACTAATTGAGATAATTTAAAACTATTTTTCACATATTTGCTTAATTAACTTGCAGTGACCTCTGCGGAAACACTGGCCTCTGATGATTGTAGGAGGTAGTTTTCTGGCATGGACACCAAAGCATCAGAGTCAGCTGGAACCGAGGAAAGCAGTAACACAAGCGGTTTTAATTACTCGTGACAGGCAGCTGAATGTATCTGACACAGACCTTCTCCCCAGTACATCACTCAGAAAAAGCCAGTTACAGGAAATGGTAGAGGGGGAAAAAAGAAGGGGCCACAATGTTTCCGTAACACAAAGCAGACCATCTTTCATATGTATGACCTTATTCTTTTTGTTTAAGGTTTTTATGCTGATCCCAAATCTATGCGATGTCTGACCCACAGAGGCTTGTCATGCTTCTATGCTAGCACTCAGGAGGGTAACTCCGATTCTCCGAAGAAGAGGCGAGTGAATACTGCACCCATCGGTGAATCACTGTGCAAACCGGAGGGGGGCTCCTTTAAAGTTCACGGGGAATCGCGGGCACGCTTGCACTTAATCCATCTGTGAAGTATGCAGGTGAGCCTCTTCCACTGCTGTTCAACATTGACAGAAGGATTAACTTCATCTCTAACCAAGTTTCTTTGGATCTTGTTGCTCAGTGGGGAATGGGTGAGGATTAGGAGTTGCTCTGTTATAATCCGCACCCAATTTTAACATGTCTTTCTTACCCGGTTTATACCAACCTAATGAAACCGTGCACTTTGGGCTGGCCACATTCTTGGGTTGGACGCTGTTAAAAAGAGAGAGCAAGCTTCCCCACCTAAGCAGGATTTGACCTCAGGCCCTGACCTTGCTTTAGTCTGTCCTCGCATTCTTGTCTGGTCACTGAGCTCGCCAACCTTGTGTTTCTGGGCACTTCCCATGCTCACTCTGTGTGGCCAGTGTTCGTGCTAGCCTCGCACACCCCTCTGCTCAGGGAACTTCAGACGCCCTTAGTTTTTCCTGCTGCGTTGTGGATTCCTGTTCAGTGCTTCCAGAAATCAAGGCGGCCCTGGTTGTATCTGCTTTCGACGTCACCTTGCCTTCTTTCCACAACAGTCCTATGATAGAGACTCTCACCATGGACACTCACAGTTTAGGAGAGGAAATGGCAGTAAGCAGATGATTATGATGCTGAGAAATACGTGCCGTGACAGGGAAAGCGGGGTGGTACAGGGCGAGGGAAGTTTTCAGGAGTCAGCAATATCGAGGGATTCTGGGCCAGAGAAAATAATGCAATATAGTCTATACTGAGGAAGTAATGTCTACAAATGTCCTGGACCTTACATCATGCTCCTTCAGGGAACTACAGGCAGGTGCAGCTGCAGGGGTACAGTAGTACAGGCTGAAGAGGGAAACCAGGGCCAGGTCATGAGGCTTTCTACGGCATTCTAAAGAGATGGGAGTTCATACTACAGGTGATGGGGAGTCACTGGCAGGTTCCATGTGACACTGTCAGATTCACAGTCCATAAAGATGGCAGCATGTGCAGGATGGGTTCCACCACCCAGCTATTCCCTTGCCTGTCTTGCTTTATCCTCTTGGTTCTGAACAGCCCAGCTCCACACTCCCTCGCCACCAGTGTTCTCAAGCAGAAATAATCCCAGCATCAATCTGAGGGTTTATTTAGAAACACAAATGACCCCACTTCATAGAACCAAACTCTCCCGGGGGTGAAGGCTGGGAATCTCTATTAATGAATCTCCCCAAATGATTTTGAGACAACTGGACCTGGACAGGTGCCTGGGAACTAGTGAGGGCTACCACTTACTCCACTGGCCCGCAGATGTGCTGATAAACCCAAGGAGAATTTGTCTTCCTGAATTAGATGGAACACAGCTGGAGTAGGTCTCACCTCAATGTCTTCCTTTCTACCTGCACCTTTCCAGAACTTGTGTGTATCCTTCGAGTAGCATGCCCACATCTCCACACGCCCTATGAGGCTGTGTGATCTGGCTCCAGTTCCTCTCAAACCACCGCTTTCTGTACCTTGTGCCCATTACTAACAATACAGAGGGTAATATTGCCACAGTTTACTTCCAATCTCTGCTTTCTCCATTCAACCAAGGATAGATGTGGAGTTGGGGGATCTGTGTAGTGCAGTAAAGGTCTAAGAGGAATGTTGAGCAACTTAGGCAGAGAAACAGAATGACCGTCAAGCTCAAAGGCCCAACTGAGTGGAAGATCGTATGCCAATAGCCACAAGATGATTATATTATTTCTTCTATAAGCTCAGAAACCCCAAAACAGAACAAATTGACAATTGTTTAATCAGCTTCTGAGTACAGCAAAAGGAGAAATTTGAAAGATGAGCAAATCAAGTGTGCTGGCCTAAGAGAAATAGAAAGTTCCCAGGACAGGACTAAAAGCATCAAAACTCACAGAGGACTAAAGCACAAGCACCCTTGTTTTGTCCACATAGGCTGTCCAGTGATGGTTTGACTCAGTCTGGCTCTGGTTTGCTCACCACCCCCAGGTGCTGACTTGGCCCCAGACTACAGTGAGTAATGGGAACACCTGGAGGTGCCGAGGTCAGAGGAGGTGACACCCAGAGGAGGTGACACCCATTTCTAGCACACGAGATGAAACTACTCAGGTGGCGGTAAAGGAGGAATTATTTTCCTCTTATGTTAGAGCCATGCCTTGGAAATGTGATTTTTATGATGGTAGCTGAGTTGTACAGGCCTTCTTTACTTAAATCGGTTACCAGAATTTCATGGGAGACTCAACATATATGAAAACACATGAGCTTCAACATGAAAATATGGGAGTGTTTTAAAGACAATAGCAGTTCTATGTAAACTTTCTGCTAATAAAAATTAGAATTTTATTTTTGAAAGATTTCAGGTTATTTTTAAATTAACCCCATGCATTATGTTAATCCAGCCAGTTCAGTTTTAGGTTGGCCATTTCTTTTGAAGCTGCTGCTGCTTCTTTTTTTTTTTTTTTTTTTTGGTACCAGGGATTGAACTCAGGGGTACTCGTCCACTGAGCCACATCCCCAGCCCTATTTTGTGTTTTATGTAGAGACAGGGTCTCACTGAGTTGCGTAGCACCTCGCCATTGCTGAGGCTGGCTTTGAACTCGCCATCCTCCTGACTTAGCCTCACAAAGTGCTGGGATTACAGGCATGCACCACCGCGCTGGCTTCTTTTGATGCTTCTTTTCCCAACACACCTTAATTTCAATCAAGGAGCCAGGGGCAGGCGCAGTGGAGCAGGCAGTGCTGGAAGTCAGTGGCTAAAATTAGATTTTCAATGACATTTACTTGTATGTTCCAGACTGAAACTTCAGAGCACAGCATTTTCTCCTGAAAGGAGACACTTCCTCATCACTGTAATGCAGACTTCTGTTATCACATTACATCCATATTACATCACTGGGTAACTGACCCAAAATAGAAAGTGAAACCATATCCTTTTTCAGCCAAGAGAAGGGCTAAAGACAAAATTAATAGACATGTTTTCACAAGATTATTTGCCCAGTGCCTTCTTAATTAGGGGAAGATGTTTTGTTTCAAGAGAAGCAGTAGGTGTCCAAGAGGGGAAAAGAATAAAGTAGCCAACCTCAGGGCAAGGAAGGGGGTGTCGGCTTCCTCTCACCCAGGCCACACAACTCTACAACACGTCATCAGTGAGGAAGGGAGTTGAGAATTCATAAGTACTGCTTCTTTTCTAGTCTCATGCACACTTATACAGTTTAGGTGTATACAAGCAGTTTTCAGGATGTCCCACTCCACCTTCCAGAAAGCCTATGGTGAGTCACTACATGTCTCATTATAGAGTGTGCCCATCAGTGTGTCCACATCAGAGTGTGCATTATCCCATCAGTGAAACCCATGCACACAACACCATCAATCATGACTTGAGTGTGTGCACCTCAGATTGTGCATTATTCCATTAGTGAAACCTGTACACATGACATCATCAATCATTACAGTGTGTCCATCCGTGTGTGCACATTAGATCGTGCATTATTGCATTAGTGAAACCTGCACATACCCCATCATCAGTCATTTCCAGATGGGCAATTCATCCCTTCTCTCCATCTCTGTCCATATTTCGGGGGCACCCTGGAGGAGGTCTCTGTCCCAAAGCACCTCTGCCCAGTGCAGTCATTCCTTCCCACTGCCAATCAGGAGTGTCCATGGTTGTGCAGCGCAAACATCCACACGGGAACGCAGTGCTCTGGAAAGCCCTCCTGCTTCTCCTGGCCCAACACCACCAGCCCACTCTTCCTAATGAGGCTCCGGAGGATGTCCATGTCCCGAGTCACACTGCTGTCAGAGAGATCGAAGATACAGCCCTCCCGGGCCACATTGTCCTTCAGTATGATGATGCCATTTTCTTTCAGGCCATCTCGGCATCGGGAAAGAAATGCAAGAAGGTCCTTGTCAGTCAGGTACCCTGGAGTGGGGGGGACGTTGATGGGAAATAGGATGAAACGGTGGGGAGGGAGGGTAGCAGGAAAGAACGCAAGGCTGGGAATAAGGTCGACCGCTAGTTCACCTGTTCACTCAGTCGCAAATTAGTTAATAGCCCGAATTGTTTTAGTTGCAGGAGTCTTTGAAAATCTAGATAAAAGAACATGCATTCTCTCTGCTGAAGTCCCTGTCTTTAGGTATGCTACCACGTGGCCTACCTACCCCCAAGCATGAGATAGACACTGCTGTCTATCCCGTGAGTCCTTCCAATTTCCTTAAACAACCCAACTGCACTACCACTCCTTAGCGCCTCCTATGTGCACGCTTGCATATGCGCGTGCGCACACACACACACACACATCTAATTCACCGTTGTCTCGTTTCCTAGGGATTTAAGTCTAAGAATGACTAGTTCTACCAATGTATGGGGATTAACCATTTTGGGCACACTTGTTAAATCTTTTCAAGTGTCTTTTCAAGGATTTAGGTTGTTGGTTTAAAGACACCTGCTCCACCCTCATGGGTGGGGATGAACTGTCCAGCTTGGGGAGAAACCTGGGAGCCCAGAGCCATGGGGAGTTCTCCTCCCATTGGGGCTAGCTGGCCGCTGTCAACACAGCACAGCCAAGTCTCCCCTCGTGTGCTTGTGAGCCCCACATCTGTCTTGTCCAGCTGAGAAGCCAGGAAGGGCAGAGGCCAGACCATGCGAACTAACCTGAGACCCACTGGATCCAGATGACATCGTATCTCCCACAGGGAGGCGTGAACTCCTGCAGGCCGTAGCAATGGTAGCTTTCCACCTGGTCTGCTTTGACCTGCAGGTAGCTCTGGGCTTCAAGGAGGAAAGGTTCCATCATGTCCACCAGTTCCACGCTGTTGAAAACTGGCAGCAAGACGTGCTTGCTCACCCTTCCTATCCCAGAGCCACAGTCCAGGGCGCAGCCAGTTCCAGCTCTGCCGGGTCCCTGCGGGAAGATACCTTGTGGGACACTCAAGTACAGGGATTCACCCCGAGTCTCAGACACTCCAATTGCTGCTTTAGATCAGCTGCATTTGTGTCGATTTTATATAGTAAAATGTGCCATTTAAGCATACCATGCAATAAGTTCGGACAAATGTGGATAGCTAAGTACCTACCTCCACAATCAAGATCCAGAATGTTTAATCGCTTCCCCTCACAAATCCAAACATTACTAGTTCTACTGTCTTTATTTTACTCAAATATAGGTGTTTAAAAGAATTGCAAACTTATTTTAAAATAATATCTTAGGGTTGAGCAGTTGGTAATTCTCTCCAAGAAATGAGCCATTACTAGCTCTATCAAAATAGAATTTTCATGACTATGATTTGGGTTAAGCCTACAGCTAACCTAACCAGCAATATAGGTTATTACTTTGTGAAAGGGCAGGAGGAAGAGCCAAACAGTCAGAGTCTCTCTGAGTTTTAAAATTACTTAAAAAATTTGTTCTATGAAAACATTCCAGTTCATGTTGGGATACTTGAAATTTTATTTTTCTATACTGGATTTGAGAGGTAAATCTGGGGACTTGAGCTGGGGAATGCTAATTGTCCCATTCTCTGGCCAGGATTTTATTTCAAATCCAGCCCTGGTGGATCCCAGCATGTTCCTGTGAATGAAGGGTAATTTCATCCTTTGATGCTAAAAATTGTGTTCTGCTTTTTGCACCAGAAACTTCAGGTTTACTAGAAAGTTTTTTAAGAAATAAGTCTGTGAATTAAATTAACTGGAGGTGAGTGGCTAGGGAGGTGAGGGGGTCTGGGAGTTATCAAATGCCAACTTTCTCCAACTTGCTTCTATACAATTTTTTTTTTAAGTTTTCTGAATGATTTTTGAAGAGTCAGCTGGCCTAAATTATTTGGCCACAACTGGGATGGGTACCAAATAGGTTTTGTGCTAGAAATTACAGTAACAAGATATTCAACATTACCAATGGAGATCTTAAGAAAAAATCCAGTTCTTGATTTCTCAAGAACTAAGGGTAAAACAAAAACCTTTGGCTTCGGATCACAGATGTGTACAAATAGAGGAAATATCAAAAAATATGCCTTCCAGTCCATCCAGAATTTTCTCCTGTACTAGAAATGTTCAATGAAGAACAAAAAGCGCGGCAATCATAGCTTCTTTTTAAATGGAATAGTGACCATGATAAGTGGATGTTTATATGTAGCAAATTCTTTATGTCTATAATAATTATAATAATACTCTATATCCATCACCTCATCAAATGATTACTATTGTCATGTTATCATCTAGATATGAGGTGCTCCTCAAAAGCTCTTGTTAGTGTAGGAATATTCACAGGTGAAATACTGGATTATAAGACCTGTAACCTAATCAGTCCATCCTAGTTTGAATGGACTGACTGGATAGTAGCTGTAGGTAGGTGGGGACTGGCAGGAGGTCATGGGTCATTGGGGACTGCCATAGAAGGGGCATCTTCCCTGCTCACTCTGCATCGTGGCCACTATGAGCTGCTGTCCTCCCCCAAGCCCTCTGGCCTCACCTTGGTCCCAGAGCAATGCAGTTGGCCAACCGTGGACTGAACTCTGTAACTATAAGCCACAATAAGCCCTTCCTCCTCTAAGTTGTTCTTGGGTATTTTAGTCACAGTGATGGAAAGCTGACTAGCACATATCTCCACTCTGGAGATGAGGAAACTCCGATTGCCAGTATCACATAGCCAATGGCAGAGCTGAATTTGAACAGGAACTGCCTGAATCCAAAGTCAGTTTTAGGGACATTAGGAACATTCCCTCAATGGGCAAGGCTTCTGCCCTTGGTAGTGTCTATCTAATGCTATGTTCAGAACAATTCTAAGGCTTCTGTGAGACTCGGCAGGAAAGGGATCTACAATGATGAGTGATGTCTGCCTTGAGGATGGGAAGGGGAGGGGTAGTACTCAGCCTTGTGATGCTGATCATTTCTGCTCATGCTCTGCTGCCCTCCTCATCCAAATGTGATACTTTAAACTAAATGAATTCAGGGAAAGGCCTGGACTAAAGATCTGTGCTGTACAGCATCGTAAAAGCAGCATCTCTGAGTAACTTCATAAGATGGGATAAACTATAGGGAAATTACTTTAAGCTACTAGAAATGACTTTACTAGAAATACGTGTGCTCAATAAGCAATTGTCATTACAAATTTACCTCCTGGCTACTTGGCCCTGCAAGTCTACTGGCCCTTGCTGGCATTAGTGGAGCAGGTGGTTTCAGAAGGAGAACTAGGGAGCAATAAAGCAAAGAGAGCTTAGAGATCTATGCCAGAGGATTGGATTAGAACAACTGAACATCTCTTTTTCAATGAATAGAGAGACATGAGGCTACTGTGGTTAAAGGGAGGCCGAGTCCTGCCTCCCCACCTTCCCATGGCTCTCCAAGGAAGCCCTGCAGAATCTCACTAAAGCTCCGGGGTTTTAAAATCACATGTTTAATTCCTCTATTTCACACAAAGAAACAGGCTCCAAGAAGCAAAATGTTTGAAAGAAAGCTTCCTTGAAGATGCTCATCCTCTAAGTACTAATTTCCACCAATTTACTATGTGAAATTTGAGCGGTTATTCTTGAAACTGTTATTTACAGACACACAAAATGTGCCTTTCACTCCGATGCAGTGCTGTGGCCTAGGTCTGTACTCTGCTTCAGGCTATGCGGTTGGCACGAGGTCTCATTCACAGGCAGCTCCTCTGAGAAGGAATATTTAGAGATTGAGCTTAGGGGCTTGCACCTTCCCTCTCAGACACCGTGGCCACAGAAGCTGCGATCGCGATGGAATCTGATGCCCTTGATGAATGTGACTAGAGCTTCGTGCACCATGTGATTTCAGAACGAGATGTTTTGATATTTTCCTTTTAATTTAGTATACTAACTTTCATTTATGAATTCATATAAAACAATAGAATACTACTAGCAATCTCATTTTATTTCTGATTATGCCTCTGTAATGTCATTTCAAAGAACATTAAGTTCATCCAGTGGAGTCCAGAACTAAAGTCAAAGCACTTTACGGCTCTGCTTAAAATCCATGAAATAATAGGGTGCGGTGGTGCACACCTAGAATGCTAGCGACCAGGGCTGCAGCAGGAGGATCCCAGGTTCAAGGCCAGAATAGGCCACTAAGTGAAGCCATGTCTCAAAATAATTTTTTTTTAAAGAAAGGGCTGGGGTGTAGCTCAATGGTAGAGCTGTTACCTAGCATTTGTGAGGCAGCCAGTCTCAGCAATGGTGAGGTGCTAAGCAACTCAGTGAGACCCTGTCTACATAAAACACAAAATAGGGCTGGGGATGTGGCTCAGTGGTCGAGTGCCTCTGAGTTCGATCCCCGGTACAAAAAAAAAAAAAAAGTGAACTACAAGAAGTTAGATCCAGATTTTTTATTCATCCAGTTTCTGAGAAATGTTAAAAAAAAAAAAAAAAGTCATCAAATACTGATTATTTTTTATGAATTTCTACTTTCCCCTCAGTAAAAATGTAAAACAGGCAAGTTATCAGTTATGCCACTGATGTTATCTTGGTATCCTTTGTTTATTTGCTAAAGTAAATACGTTTGCGAGTAGATTAAACACCTTTTCCCACTGTCCCATGTCACTGAGTGTTGAAAGGAAAGCAAAACTCTGAATTAAACAATCTGCCTTTTCTCAGTTGACACAAGAATAAATCATGCCAGATACTCATATTCCCTAAGTCCTTGTTCTTGACCTGGATACTAATTTAGCAGATTATTAAGGTCAAAGTACTAAAATATCATTCCTTTAAAAAGACTGTGTTTGTGCTTAGTGAGAGGTCACAGCTTTACAATGAGCCTTGTCTGCTGAGAAGGGCTCTTTCTTGTTTCAGAGGAGCAGGCTGCCTCTTTTCCAACATAAACATGCGAGCACAAGACGCTTTCCTTTCCCAGGTCCTGGGCGTGCTCTAGGGCTCTGGCAGACCAGCATCCCTGCGGTCAGCTTGGCATTCCACACAGAGTGACAAGACAGCTGCATTACTAACTAAGCTTCTGAAATGCTTCAGGATCAAAGTCGGCCTCACCACCAGGAGAGCAAGAGCGATTGCTTTGGGCCAGACTGGAGAGCGGAGGTCTCTCTGGTCCATGAAAAAAAAGGGAAAAAAAAAAAAAAAAGCAGGGATTTTTCTGCTTCGCGGGACAAATGGAAAAAATATGTCGGGGTTAAGAGCAGGCAGTTTGGTGTCAAACAGATCCGGCTGGGCTTAGTGACAGCTCTGTCCCTTACTAGTGTGTAATCTTGACAACTTATTTAACCTTCTAAGCCTCAGTTTCCACAACTATAAAAATGAGCTAAGGACCACTTATCTTTAAGAACTGCTGTGGAGAGTAAAGGAGACAGCTGCTACAGCGCTTGGCAGAGTGACTGACCATCTTAGAACAGACTTCCCTGAAGTCGGTCGGCAACACTGATTTGGTGGGCACGACCATCATGACCTTCATCTCTAGTCATCCTAGTCCTTTCTGATTGCAGCCAGGGTCCAGACAAACACTTTGGTTCCAGGAATGGTCCACCCTGATCACATTTCCTGTACCACCAGGCTTGGGACCCAGGCACCAGGTGCTCCAGGGAGCTGGAGGTGACGCAAACCTAGCAAGCACACCAGCGATAAATCCATGCTTCCAAGTAGGTCAACAGCCTAACTCCAAAACTGAATATCGATGGTGTTTCCTTTATCAGAACAAAATGGGCTTGGAATTTCAAACCTATGACTTTGTAGTGAATTGGAACAAGCATCGTTTGCAAATGATCTTATCCTCAGTAGGACCAAAAGCAGCTTTATTGGGTGGGTGAAATCTACTCTCACAACGACACCAAGTACCTTAAAACGTATTAAACACATTCCGTGACTTCTTGTTATTAGCAGTAGCAGTAAGTTAGATGGAGCAGGTACTCATCTTGTGAGCTAAAGCAGGAACTTTGCAGGTGTGAGCTCATTTGATCTTCACCATCTTCTATGAGGCAGTTCTGTGGTCATGCCTGAATCACAAATTTAAGTAACAAGCCATGATTGCTTCTGCATTACGTAGTAGAACTATGATGACTGTAGAGCCCAGGATTTGGCCTGTACACTCTACCACCTCCATAGGACCTGGACACAGGGCAGTGGAGGTTCACCCTAAACCTGGCTATGAAGGGATCACATTCTTTCAAGGAGAAATCTGAGCTATGTAAAAAATAATGCAAAGTAATTCTGCCATCCTTATTTTTAAACTGAACATAAGCGTACATTTCCTTTCTATATCCAATTGTTATTATGGGAAGATCAATAAATCAACCCAAGCTCCCAAAGGTATATCTCATCATTTATCTGGGTGTCAACTGTTTATCTCTGAGATGTCTAAAAGATGTCTTCTTAATCCTCAAATAGCAGTATCAGCACAGCTGGTTCACCTTCCCTTGAAGCATGTAAGATTAGCTGGTGCTAGGAGGGCAAATGCCCAGTGGGACAAGCCAGGGTTTGATGAAGTCCATCCTTCATGAACATCTTAAAACAGTCTGAGCTCAGCTGAGCCCATGGCTTGAACCTGCCTTAATTTACAACTCAGAAGCACTGGAGCTCCATGTTGGCAGGGACTTTGCCCTCTCCTCAAGCTGCAGTTCCATAACTCACCCCAACAAATTTCCTAAGAAATTCCCGAGAGGCCTGGATATCTGGGCTGGAGAGTTCAATGAAGTTCCCCATCATGCCTTCTTCTGTGGCTGGTACTTCTTGGTAGAAAAGTTTAGCTCTGGCATAGAACTGCATCTCGCCATCAATGACTTGGCTTGTTAAAGCATACAATTTTACTGCAAATGAAACATTATTAATAGTTATTATATCACAGAACAACTCAATCTTATTGTGCATTGAAATTCCTTTTTAAAGGCTGTGAATCTGTGTGTGGAAGAAAGAGCACTGGCTTGAAGTCAGAGGATCCGGGTTTGAGTTCTAGTTCAGTGATTTACATGCTACATAACATTGAGAAACTTAAACTCTGTGATCTTAGAGGATTTCATCTACCAACCTCAATCAGGTGGCATTTTCATATTTGAGCAACTCTGTAGTTCAATAAATATAGTCACTACTGTATTTTCAAAGTTTAACAGTAAAAATTTCATCAGTTTCATGCTGTTTTATCTCTGAGTTCAAATGCTTTATCATTTTCTCACTAATCCTTACTTCTAATCACAAAGTAGGGGGAAATTTCATTTTCATTTCTTTTTAAAGCAATATGTCTTTGTACCAACTTTACAGAAATGTAGTTGGGCTCTACCTTCTGAAAATAAAATGTAAAAAGAGAAACAATATCTATTGAGCAGCTATTCTGCACCCTGGGCACACTATGTCATTTCATCATCTCAAAACACATAAGGTATTATTTTAAGACATTTATTTTTAGAAAAACAGGTGCTCTAACTTCTGAGTGCTGAATAAGAATGCATTTATGTGTGTCTTGTAAACCAAAATTCACCCATGCAGATATAAAATATTTTCATTAGAGGATATTCAACAGGAAATGATTGAAAGTGGGTGAAAGGGAGGAACTTTCTGTTCAAGATTGTAGGCCAAATATATACATTTGTCTTCTGTGCCTCCAATACTCCCTGAGAAGTTTTGAACTAGAGTAAATCCACATAGTGAAGACAATGAGAGGTGATCACTGATGGATTCATGATTTCAATGAATTTATGAAGGACAAAAATCAGATAGAATAAAGCTAAATAATTCACACATCAAAATAGTTGCACAAGGAAATTACATTCCAGAGTCAGAGCCAATGGAAGGCAAGTATAAGAATGGGAGTGGAAGCCAAAAAAATAATAGTTAATCAAAAGCCTGTCTACAGAACAACTAGGTGAGGGGACAAACGCACCCCTTAAACACAACAGGCAGCACATTTGTCTTCACTGTGGGAAAAATACATCTCTTTTCTAAAAATACAAAAATAAGCCAATTGCTTAAAGAGAACTAAACTAGCAATTAGCATCAGAATCCCAGAACTCTAATTGCTTTAGCATGTAGAAGACTCTGCTTGCCTCATAGGCTCACACTCATCAGAGTTTGATAAGGGCTACCTACACATGTGCAGTTACTTGTCACCTTTCTATTTTGGGGACAATTACATGGCAGAGGAAATCTTATTTATTCCCTGGTCATGTATTCCTACATGTAGATAAACAATGATCTCCAAACTCATAAGAGTAAAATATTAGCCTGAAAGAAAAAGATTCGGATAAATAATCAGAATTGACCCCAAAGGAAATAGAAGTAACTCAGGAATTGGATGAGAATTTAAACCAAAACACAACCAAAATCTCATATATCCTTGAAGACATATAAGAACCAGTGTATTCATCAGTCTAAGATAAGATCCAAAGGAAATGCAAAGACAATTCAAGGAATAAAAAGGAATTCTTAGAAATTGAAGTTTTGATTACCAAAATTTTGGAATACTGAATTCATTTCCAGAATATAAAACAGAAGGACAGATATGAAAACAGAAGTAAAAAGACAAAATGTATAAACTTATAAAGACTTAATTCAGGATACCCAACATCAAGCCAAGTAGGATAAAAATTTTTTTTAAAGAAACTAATAAAATAGAGGAAAGAAAGAAACTAAAGACAAGAAATACTAGAAGAAAACTTTCCAGAGTGAAAAAGATTATAAGGTCCAACAAGTGTTGAGAGTATAGCTTTTTTTAAAAAGCAATATTTATATGTCCTGAAGAAATTTCAAAACAGAAAGAATAATAATAAGATCCTAATGCCATTTTAAGGGGTAAAAGTGGTTGACCTTCAATTTTTCCCAGATATAGCAAATAAAAATATAGGACTCATAGTTAGATTTGAATTTTTGATAAGCAATGAATAATTTATTAGTATATATGTACTTGAAATATTGCATACTGCATGGGACATATGTATACTAAAAAACTATTGATTATTTTAAGTTCAAATTTAACTGATACCTTGTATATTATTTGGCAACCCTATGTTCAAAAGACTGAGACCAGGCTTATACCACATATCTTATCAGAAATGCTTGATAACAATGATAAATGACATCAATACTCTGAAGAAAAATTATTTTGAAAATAATTTTAATACCTAGTTAAACTATCAAAAGAATATTTACCTCCCATGGATTGATTCTTCAGAAGTTTCTTGAAGCTATATTCCAGACCAATGATGGTTAAAATCAAGAGAAGATGCATGATGAAAGATGATGTAATTAACCCAGGAATCCCCAAATGACAGTTATTTATGAAATCTGGAAAGAAATCAGTTTATATTACAAGAGAAAGACTGGATTCCAGACAACAGACAGTAGGCAAGAATTAAGGAGACATAAGTATTATTCTAAGGAAGACATGAGTTTTGTTTTTTTTTTTTATCTCAATCACCAAAAATTTTTTAAAAGCAACTGAAAACTCTAAGCAAAATACACAATGATTCAAAAATATTATGATCATGGTATGAAGCAAACTAAACTATGGGATAATTATGAGAAGAGGGAATCAAAAAAGTCTATTTAAACTTAACTAACATTTTTCTTTAGATAATCTCAAGATTGGGATATTCAACTTGTATGTTAATTGCTTCTAAACTGAACAACTTAAATTCAAGAATCAATTGATTTTAAAAGTTAAAAACCCAACAAGCACTGCTTATATTACTGTAACTACGTCCCATCTGTGGAGTTACACCAGCATTTTCCAACTTGAACGCACCAGAGCCAATATTTGAACCCTGCATGATCTTCAATTTGCTGAAAGGGTTGTGATAATCAGTTTCCACGTATGGCATTCTCTGAATACAAACAATATTACTCACTATGTCCCCCATAGGTGTCAACTACTGTACATAAAATGTTATTCTAAAAATACAAATCTTTAAAAAGTTTTAACAAATATAGAAGGCTTTCGCCACTTCATATGCAAACTAGTTACTGATTGAGGGAACACCTCAGAAGTAGGATCCTTGAGTTCAACAACAGAGAGAACTACTGGCCTACACCAATCCTCCGCCCCTAGCAGTTGGTAAAGTGTTGTGTAAACAGCAGGTAGCTCAATAAATGCTTACACGTTCAACAAGGATGTCAAAAAAAACATGCATTGCCATCCTAATAATATGACTGTTCCAAATTCTGGATTTCTCAAAAAATCATGCTGGAAAATTACAGCTCCAAGTGCTGCTCTGGGGTCACTGACAAGCCACAGCCCAGTGCTCTCCTTTATCCAAGCAAAGCACCAAGCAGCCACACTCCTCATCACCTGCTTAAGTCCTCTAGCTGGGGTAGTCTATTAAAACCTTCTATCTAGAAATGGGGATGGTCCATGCCAGCAACCTTTAGACCACAAGTGAATGCCAAACTCAGTAGGTGTCAGCCTCAATAGGTGAGCTTTTCTGGTTATGGGCGTGAGTCCTCATTTTCACCTAATTGACAGGTGCATTTCACTAAAAAAGATATATGAAGTGTCACAGGCAGTCCCAAGTTCTCCCCTCCTGATATCTGTGCATGTTGACTCAGATAAGGCACGTGGTCACCAGCTGTGCCTTTTAACTATGGAAATGCATGTAATGGCTTGTTCTCATAGAATTGCACTGTCTCTGTGAAATGTGGGGTACTCTAAGACAAAGACCAGACACTCTATTAGTTCTTGATACAATATGATACCTATTTTTTGACCTATGTTACAAACTGAACTCTCAAGGACAAAAACAGAACAGAGGTTCATTTGCTCTGAAAGAGAAAAAAGATTTTGTGATATTTCTAGGAAAGATGACTATCCAAGAGGATGTTCAGCAAGAGTCGGTCCATCCATGACTTAGTTGTAAAGCACCAATACAACCCTCGAGAAACAAGAGACAAAGCCCAATCCCTCTCCCATGGAGATTACAAACTAGCAAGGGGCAGTTGAGTTGTACATCACTGAATGCCCAATGAATGGTACAAGCACTAATTGTCTTGGGGGTTGGACAGATGACTGCAAGTAGAAGCAATTAGGAAAAGATTCCAAATGATCTCAGCCAAGAAGGATGTTTTTAATTTGGGTTAGCAAAAAGTTACAAGGAAAGGAATTTCACGCAGTGTGGATCATGTGGATAAAATGTAGAATCTTCAAATGTCTCCACAAAGAACATCTTTTGCAGGTAAAGAATTTTGTTGCTCCCGTTCTCAACTTCTGACTCTCAGATTCAAAGAAGTGGAGTTTACTGTAAGATGATACGCTGTTTCATGACTCTATCTTTTTTTTTTTTTTAATCTTTATTTTATTGCTTTGTACGTGGTGCTGAGGATCGAACCCAGGGCCTCACGCATGCAAGGCAAGCACTCTACCGCTGAGCTACAATCCCAGCCCCGACTCTATCTTTTGATATAAAATTTTTGAGAAAAACAATAATAACTCAACATCTTAATATATACTTGAAAGGAAATATTGACCCAATATCAGAGATAGTT
The DNA here is from genome assembly GCA_004024805.1 of Geosciurus inauris. Taxonomy (NCBI): domain Eukaryota; kingdom Metazoa; phylum Chordata; class Mammalia; order Rodentia; family Sciuridae; genus Geosciurus; species Geosciurus inauris. The sequence goes on from PVHX01003149.1 coordinate 25,075, forward strand.
CCGAAATGTCAAGGCAATATCACTCCAGTTGTCAATAAAATAGAGACTTTCTGAACAACATAAAATTTTGTTAATAACTAAGTGCTCATCTTTGCTGAGTATCTTCTTTTCTTTTTTCTTCCCTTCTTATTTAAGTGGATGGACATAACTATTTTATCCTCTTGATTCCAGAAGAGGGTAAAATAGTTATATATAAGAGGATGAAGCCTCTACATCAACTGAAAATTGATCTGAATCTTCAGGGGATGAGACAGAGAATATTAGATCATTGTAGCTCTTTAATTAAAAGAAACAAAAAGTCAATTAAGAGATGCCCTTATGAAGGAAAAGACCTTCCATGCAGATGTGCAGATGAACACTTCCTAATTTAACAGTTAAAGAGGTGATGGTAAAAATGGAAGGAAGGAAGGAAGGAAGGGAGGGAGGGAGGGCGGGTGGGCGGGCCTTGAGGAAGACATCAGTGGATTTGCTTACCTCTCTGAACTATTAAGTTCTATGAGGTTACAGAATTCACATGAGCCTCAGGTTTTCCTATAAAATGAGGTGACAATACCTATTGTACAAGGGTGTTGAGATTATTAAATGAGATAGAGCAGGTGAAAGCAGCTTACTATGGTGCTTGGTTTTGACTAGAAGCTCAGGAGATGCTACCTCCCTCACCAACAGCAGGAAGAAAGTGAGGAAATACATCTATTTAAATCTTTTCACCAACAGCAGGAAGAAGGTGGTGGGATTTTATCAATATTTCCAGTGGAATCCGAAGGTTCAGGTGGACTAGAATGCTAGAAAGCTGTCGTTACCCAGTCTCTGAATGGCCCAGAGAGACCCTCTAAGTTTATTTGTTCCCTGTGGGCTTTAGGTGTCTGGTATTATTTATTTCTAAAAGAATGCCCTGCCTAGCTTGAAAGTTTTAAGGGGCCTACTCCTTGTGAGCAAAGGGCTAGTTCACTGTTTCCTAACTTCTTTTCAGGGCTCATTGATAATGAGGTAGCCAAAGTTGAGGAGGGACAATCTAGTTTCCTCAGTGCATCAAGGAATCCATTCAAGCTCCAACACTCTATTCCCTCTTGAACACTGCCTGATTTATCAAATTTGAGAAGGACAGAAGTTAGGTGGAAATACTAGAAACAGTTTGTCTTTTCATGGTGAGATCTTCCGTCTTAAAATGAGAAGATGATCTGGTAGTCCCTTTACCTCCTTAACACCTCTATAGAATCCTGTGGTGGTCTCTATTATTGTATTCCTATATATGTATTTATTCATAAATAGACAGATAGATAGATAGATAGATAGATAGATAGATAGATAGATAGATAGACAGATATTGTGTGGGTCTCTCTCCTACACTAAACTCTTATCTTACTTGTAACCCTAGTACTTACCATTGATGCTTAACTCATAGGAGACCTTCTTTGAATATTCACTGAATAAATGCTACTCTATTCTTTGAATAGTATATGAATTCAACAAAACGGTAAATGACATGGGCACATGCAAATCACACCTTTGGTATAGTTTGTAAAATATCTTTTCTCCTAGGTACACCCAAATAATTTTAAAAAATAATAACTCATTGATCAAACATGCCTATGTCCAATGCACAGGCAAAGCATTCACCTCCAAGTGTGTATGATAAATGTTTTATATGCATCCTATGGAAGAAGAAACCAAGGCAGAAAGAGGGAGTCTAGATAGGCCAAGGCTAAGCAGCTAGTGAGTAACACACTGTGACTTGAACCTACATCTATTTAAATTCAAAACCTATAGTTTATCCACAGTGCATTCTGTGCCTGAAGACATATTTGCTAAATAGAAAGGGAATTATCTTTTCTTCATTCTTTAAAGAGAAAAAAAAATGATCTTGCAGGATTTGCACTGCAAAGGTAATAACAAACATTTGAAAAATGTAGAATTGCATAATAAGATATGTAGCAATATCTGCCATGGGAGGAAATCAAATTGAGAAATGCTGGTAGCTGTATAGTGAGTTTCATTATAGAATTTCCAAGGGTTTATAGAAAATGTTTTCTATTAAGTCTGTCTTTTAATGGCAGAGAGGCAACCATTGTTCTTAGTTTCCTCCCAAAAGACAGATTCTTCTCAAAAGGATCAATGAAAGAGGGGTACTGACTGTGGTGAGTGTTTCCTCTGTGCTGGGCATCTTGCTAGCCCTTTCAGATTATCTCTTTGAATCCCACAAGACTGAGTCTTATGATTCTACAAGGCTGGAGTAATGACCATCATTTTGTAGAAGAGTAATGAAAGGATCAGAAAGTCTTCGCAACTTCCTCTGTGTCTATAGAAGACATTCTGCTAAACCACAGGAAACCACTGCTTTAAATATGAAGTTGGGCTAAGCCTTTAACCGATTTTGGTTCTGTGAAATAACTAGTAGATATCCATCAATGTCAATGTACACAGAAGTATGCACAGTGCTGGAGTCACCGCGGGAACACTTGTGTGAACATCACCAGTGGGGCCACCTGGGGGCCCTTGGAGCACTGGTGGATGAGCTAGATTCATGCTGGCTTGTTTCCCCATTCTGCTTTCTCCTGGTTCACAGCTGTCTTTGGAAACTTCCTCCTCTCCACGCCTCCAGTGGCATGACTAGATTGTATGAACCTACCCACTGGCCTGTCCTCCTTGATCTCAATAGAAGGCTAATGCTCTTTGTGGATTGTTTTCTATTCTTGTCAAATAAAATCCTATGCAAACACGCTGCTGCCCGCATTTGTTACATTTCTACTTACACAGGGAGGTGGTATGCATAGTGGTTAAAAAGAGTCTTCGGTGAGGCCGCCTGGGTTCTAGACCACTCTGCGCTCACCACCATGAGTCTCTTGCACGTTACCTCACTCCCCTGTGCATCTGCTACTCAAGTGCGGATGCAGAAAATAATAATGCACCTGGTAGGGATGTTGTGAAGGTGAACTGAGGTAACAGATCCAAGACCCTGAAAACAGTGATTAAGCTTGTTTCCACTTTTTCTGACTCCTGTTAGGGTTACTGGCAATGCTAAATCACCCATAGGAGACTCTGAGTACCAACGTCCTTGCTGTTCCATGAGTCTTTGAAGCTAGACAGGGATGGTCAGCCCATCCCCCCATGACTGAACATGGCCACAGGGCCTGCTGAAGTGGGACTGGCTGCCTGGCACAGGCAGTTGGGGGTGGGGAGGAAGGAAAGCAGGAATCAGAGAGTCTGGTTAGCCACAGTTCTTTCCATAATTACCCCAAACAGCAAACTCTCTGTGCAGCCTCTCCAGGAGGGGTTCCCCAACCTTTTTGAAAGAAGGGCTTTATTTTCATTTCTATGAAGTCTTGAAATCATCAAGAGGGGAAGCCAACTCTAAAACACCTCAGCAGAGCAGGGGAGGGAGCATCTCTGCGGGCTAAGTTTTATTTCCAACCTGAAAAGCATAATATCCGCTGCAGCCTGCAAACTCTCATATATTGAATTAAGTTTATTGTCTTTGGTAATGTCTGTTCCAGAAAATGCTATGTGGTAACTTTAAAAAGGGCCAGGCTCAGGGGAAGAAAGGGGCAAAACTAATAGTTACTGAAGATTGATTACTTTCACATATATATGGCATTTAATCCTTCAAACAGCCCACCTACAGTTTTGAGGAAAACTATGTGCATAGAACCTTAGAAAATTACAGAGCTCACTTCTCCACTCGTAGCAGTGCAAGAATGTGAACTCAGGACTTCAGCAATCTGCAATTAATTGTTAATAAGAGGCCATTGAATTCATGTAACAGCTATATATTGAGTTCTTTCTATGTGCCAGGAACTGTGGTAAATGCTAGATATATAGATCTGGAAGAGAGAAAAACAGATGATCCTCTACTCTCATAAGAACTGGAGTCCAACAGAGGAACTAATATATGCAAATGCCTCCCATAAGTATCAGTTAGAATCTCCTGAGACCAAAAAGTAGGGTTATGAGAGTTCATTGGGTAAAGGGAGCCTTCTAATTGCATGTAAGTCACACAGGCAGATTGGACTAATATGATGATTCCTTTCTGAACATTCAGCTTCTGCCACGAGAAGAAAAAAACTGAAAAAAAAAATCTATTCATCTATTCAGAGAGCTGATAGCTTGCCTTCCTTGCACCCTTAATTTAAAACGTTTGAGAATAAATGAAAGGTTCCTTGTAGATTTGCTTGCATTACTAGATTATAAACCATGAATAAGAGAGATTTTGTCTTTTTAGTGTTTGGATCTTCCAAAGTGCACAGTACTTTGTACAATAATAAGAATTCCATAAAATATCTCCTGCATTGAATATACCTGAATTGATCAGAAAGAAGTATCTGATGTTTCCATCTCTGAAGAGCCATGTCTCTTCCTTGTGGCAGAAACACAGAATGACAAAATATACACGTCCTCCCTTCACATAACCCAGAATCCCATAGAATCAAGCAGTGGACTCTAAAGGAATGTAATATACATCTTTTTGGGCCAAGGTATTGAAAGTCAGGAGACGAGCCTTCAGCTGGTCTTTCCCCTTGCCTCATTAACTATGGTGCTGTGGCTGGTGGAGACTCCGTCATCCTGGATTCCATCATCCTGCATGCCTAAGTGGAATACAGCTTGCCCACCACTATGACGCATCTTGAAAAGATGAAGCAAGAGTGGATATACGCGTTTGGCCGTTGAGAGGCCAGGGTTCATCTGCTATTGCAGCATAGGTTCTTTACCAGCTAATAGGCTCCTCCATGTCTAGCATCAGAGATATTGTGGGTAGGGCTCACTCAGTGGCTCTCAGGGGAAACTAATGCTCGGGCTGAATTATCAGTTAGAGAAAATAAGCAGTGCTCATTTATGGAAAACTGAAACTAAGTAATATGAAATCAACTTTGGAATAGACTAATGGTATTCAAACTGTTCATGAAACTCTATAGGTACCCTCAGAGTGCCTCAGAAGCCAGTGGCGAGGCTAAGAGGACAGGATAAGAAGAGGACCGTGCATCTAACCCTAAGCAGAAAATTTCAACTTCTTCCTTTGTTATTCCTTCCAAGGAATATTTTGTCAAAACATGGATTTTTTTAAAAAGTTAGAAATCATTGGCAAACCATCAGCACTTTCACAAGGAGAAAAGCAGACAAAATCAAAATTACCATAAACTCAAAAGGATTACATTGGGTAAAAAGGATCAGGGCCAAATATAAATTACAGTGTACTTGTCCCAAATTAATTATCATCCAATTTTCTCTAGAGATTGTTCTATTCTTAAGTCACCTTCGTTGCTTGCAGAGACAAGTTCTTTTTCTCTTTACTAATTATTTTTTTTAAAGTGTGGCCATCACCTGCCCTCTAGTGAGCCTCTTCTTGGTGATCATAATTGACAGCTTTCTTCATTCTAACACAGCCATGGCTACCAAACTGCTTTTGCTGAGGTCCAGCTCCAGAAAACCAATGCTGCCAATATATAGAGGGACCAGGACATAATCATCTTCCCATTTGGATACAGATGAGGTGTATTATATGTGGTAAAGGAATTACTTGCGGTGGTGTGATCTAGCCAAAAGAGCTCTGGGCTTCAGTTCTTGCTTTGGTATTGCTACTTCCAGATTAGATACCATCATCTCTGGATTTTCTTTCCCTCACTGGAAAAAATAAAATAAAATTGAAGGAAGGAGATAGTAAAATGACAAGAAAAAATAGTAATATTTGCCCTATCTATGTATAGTGATAATGATCAAATGAAGTCAGATGAGAAAACACTTGGATGAAAAATTTCTATAAACATGAGCTGAAGGTATTTATATGTCTAGAATTAATGATTCCTCAGAAATGGATGTATAAAAGGAGACTCTGGTCGACTACTAACATGTAGTTTATTGAATGCAATACAAAGAATTATGTAGCCCTTTCCACAGCTGGAAACTCTGGCCACATCCCGTGCACAACGGGGCTTTCAGACAACCTTAAGAAAACGGACTGGGCTGAGGCACAGTGGTTCTGCTTTCTTTGGGAGAAAATATAAACCAAGGAAGGGGGGGTGACCCTTCACTCTAATTGTAAGCTGTTTCCTCTTCAGGGCAGTCTGGAGTGCCCTGAAGGAACTACCTGCACAGAGGTTGACAAAAAGAGCCTGGACGAACCAGATAAGCTCTTTACTGCTCTATCGTCAGATTCCCTAAAACCTGGAGGAAGTCACGAAAATGGAGTCACACACCTGCCCTAGGTTTTCTGTCCTAGGTTTTCTTCTTACTATTCAAAGACCAAACTAAAATCTTCTCCTGTTAGGCTCTCCAGTGATACTTGTGACTCAGGAAGGCCAGAGAGGATCACTTACACACACACACACACACACACACCCCAAGCACATTTTCATCTATTATTTTTAGTCTCTTTTTAACATTTATTGTATATACTATTGCATATATACGTGCATATATGTATGTACGTAAAATACACTCTCATCTTTGAGTTACCAAATTTGTCCACCTCCAAACTTTTGCAAATATTAAAACTCAAGAAGTGAGTTTCTGTGTGCGTGAGGTACAGGCAACCGACACCTACAGAAGCAAATCACTTGCCTGAGGGTGCATGGAAAGCCCAAAATAGAGTCCTGCTTGTGAGGCGGCACTTGATCTTTGCCGCTCTGTACAAGAATGCCATTGAAACACGACGTCCCTCGGACACTGGCTGCAATTCTTTCCTCCTTCCAGCGTCTCTTCCAGGTGTCCCACAACCTCACACTGTCCCTTCAGTCATTTCTTGTCCTTTCTCTGGTAGCTCTGACTCACTTACCCAGGGGGATTTTCTCCAGCAGGTAGAGGTAGCTTTGAAAGAAGTCATTGCGAATGGCTCTGTGTAGGATGAAGGACATGCTATGCCTGCAGAGTTCACCATCGGTCTTCTGCCAGCGCGATCTAAAGGCAAAATGGGCCCCTAGATGGGCCATGGGGAAGCGGGGCGGCGATGATTTCTGCAGAGAAAGGAAGCCTGTCTGACTGTTTCTTTGAATTAGTCTTCTCTTCCTAAAAGAACTTGAGACTGTCATTTTAAACCAGTCCCCTGTCCATCTATGTCAGGACAGTCCGTCATGGGGTGTGGGGGAGGGAAGGACAGCAGACATGGGGAGGTCAGGCTCCTGGCACAGACTCGCTCTGATTGCTTGGGTGACACCACTCCAAGCTAGCAGGTGCTAAGTAAAGATGAAAACAGGGTGCATGAGGTCCTGCCTCATCCGGGGAAAAGCACGCTTCCCTTCGTTAGCTGCTGCTTCAAATAGTCTCCAGCACAGCCTGCCAACACCCTGAATATTTGCCTTAATTTGATTCCTAAATTGAAATAGCCTGATTTCCATTTCAAAGAGTCGTGAATATTTTGCAGGAGATCCTATTCCCTGATTTCCATGGCTCCTCCTGGAACACTGCATCCTCAAGTTACAAGGACCCTTCAAAGTCATCTTGGCCACTCAGATTCCTTTCATCAGTACAATTTTCCCCAAATCACTTCATAGAGATGGATATGCATTTCGTATTTTTAAGGATCTTCAAGAGATGCAATTATTTGAAAGCCCGTTTTGATGTTAGGTACCCTGCTCTATCAGCAAGCTCTTGCAGTTACCTTGTTCTAAACAATGCCTACCCACAGGCCTGTTTCTTCTTCTCTGCCCAACATGGATATGATTTTCCTCCAAAGTGCATTTGTTTTCTGTACTGCCTTCATTGTCCCTCCATACCTGTCCTCCACACTTCCACTTTACTCTGTGCCCCAGGAGGCTGACCTACAGACTACGTCAATGGACTCCCTACTCTGCCTCCTAGCTAGGTTCAGCCAGTGGACAATGCCAGCAAGAGTCTGGAAGAGAGTGAAGTCCACGTAACCCTTCCTCGGGCACCTTTCCTGTGGAGAGGCCCTAGGCTCACTGCATGCTTTAACGGAAAGGCATAGCTCCTGCTGGGGGTCTGCTCAAGCAAATACCCTCTCCTGGTTCCGCTTCTTTCTCCTTACCTTATTGCTTGAGTGTCAGTGACACGGCTCCCTGCCTGCCAAGACTGAAGCCGGCCTACTGGTCCCTGCAGAGAAGCTGCAGCAGAACGGTGGAGCCATGGAGCAGTCCGAGTGGTGGCCGGGTGGGTTGGTGCACAGGCAGCAAGAACACCCTGGCCTGTGAGGCCCGGCAGACAGGCACAGCAAGCCGGAGCCTAGGAGAGCCAAGATGTGCTGACCTGTCATCCTTGGGTGCCCAGGCCTGGACACTGTACCGTCAACTGCCGCAGAAGCCCTCTCCACACACAGCTGAGGCCTGGAGCCTGCCAGCATAGACCATCCAACCACCTCAACCTCCATGACCCGCGTGGAGAAAATGGAAGTGGGGCAGGCCTGAATGGAAGATGGGACTCAAGAAATGACCAATAGCATTAGTACCTTCCCAAACTCTAATTCATATGTTTGAATGAATAACATTGGTCCTTTTTTCAATCCCTAATTAGCATAAGTTTGCACCAACAGCAGTGACCCGAGTCCTATATAAATCCCTAGACTAGCACACTATGGATGGAGAAACCCTGTTGTTGGGACTCATTTTGCACTGCAAGATGCAGTATACCTGATGAACGTATAGAGAAAATGTAGTACATATACACAATGATATATTACTCAGCCTTAAAGAAGAATGGATGGAGCTAGAGAATATAATGCTAAGTGAAAGAAGCCAACCCCCCAAAAATCAAAAGCCAAACATTTTCTCTGATAAGCGGATGCTGATCCATAGTGGGTTGGGAGGAGAGGGAAGAATGAAGAAACTTTGGTTTCTGTAGAGGGGAGTGAGGGGAAGGATGAGGTTGTGGGGATGGGAAGATCATCAGAATGAGACAGACATTATTGCCCTGTATACATGTATGATTACACTACTGGAGTGACTCTGCACCATGTACAGCCAGAGGAATGAGAAGTTGTGCTCCATTTGTGTATATGTCAAAATGCATTCTACTGCAAAATTAATTAATTACTTTATTTTTAAAAAAAAAAAAAAAAGAGTTCTGTTCCAGCTTCTATTTTTCAGTAAATCCTTCTTTTACACTCATTCATCTTCCTTGAGGAGATAAGAACCCAAAAATAAGTTGGTGAGCTGTTGGGCCCTGTTATTGACAGCTATAACACTTCTCAGCTGGTAGAGGTCTCCAAACTTACACAGACCCCACCCGCCAGCAGAAGTGGGGAATCAAGTTTTATCTTAAAACTCTGCTTTCACCAGGCTGTTAGGAGCCCAACTTCTTGTAATTTACCCAGACTTTCCCCTGTCTGTGGAAGAAGTTCTCAGTGACCCAGATCACATTACCAGCTTGTGATTGCCATCTGCTGCCTACAGGGACCATCACTACTGTTTTACTCCTGCAATGTTCCTAGTAGAAAAATGTGAACTCAAGGGGCTATTGGCACCATGCCTTGTGCACTCACTGACTCTCTGAACATACATGTGTACAGCTACACACAAGTCACATGTTATGGTCAGCATCTTTGAAGATGACCCCTGGTATAGTCAGTTCAGGCTCCTGTAACATATCACAAGAGTCTGGGTGACTCTTGTTTCTAGAAGCTGGGAAGTCCAAGATCAAGGTGGAGGCAGATCCTGTGTTTAGCAAGGACCCTCTTCTTGGTTTGCAAATGGCCCTCTTCTTGTTGTGTGTTCACGCGGCACAGAATGCAGTGAAATCAAGCTCTGGTGTCTCTAAAAGCCCACTCATAATGGCTCCACCTTTATCTCTTTAATTTCTTCTCCAAATCCCATAATATTAGGGGTTAGACTTTCAGTGTAGGAATTTTGAGGGAATACAAACATTCAGTCTTCAGCACCCCTAAGCATCCTTGCTTCATGCCTTTCTGCCATCCTCTCCTTGAAGAAAGTCCATCTGGACTTACTGGTTCAACTCTAAGAATAATAAATGGTAGAAGTGACAGGGTGTTGCTTTCAAGATGAGGTTATAAAAAGACTGCCTTGAGCATCTTATTTCTCTCTCTCTATGTGTGTGTGTCTCTCTCTTATTTGCTCTAAGGAAAGCAGGCTGCCTATTGTTGCCCTACAGAGAGCCCCACATGTCAGGGAGCTGACTTCCTCGTGGAACAGCCTGGGTAGAATTGAATTCTACCAACGACCATGTGAGTGAGCTCAGAGGCAAATCCCTCCCCAATCAATAGTTCAGCAACAACCTGATGAGAGACCCTGAGCCAGCAAAGCCACACCCAATTTACTAACCCACAAAACTGTTTTTCATTACTTAAATTATTTATTTTTTATTATTTGTTTGAGGATAATTTGACACAATGTACCAATGGATAACTAATTTATCCATCATCCTTGAAATATTTTAAGATGTGAAATCTAATCATAGTCTTTCCTGAAGTTTCACATATGTGTTAATCTTTTACTAGAAAGGGAGTAAGGAGTCTGTTTGACATTGATTTACTTTCCTTCATCTTCCTAAGGGTCTGCATTCCCATTTGCTCCTGTCCCCAGCAGAAGGGACATCCGTTCCGTTTTGGTGGAATTGTCCCCATCTTTGGCCTCAAGAATTGCCCGGATTACCAAGTGAGTCATCAATTCTCCCCCGCCAGTTTGAGGTTCATAGATCGATGTGTCACTCAGACCTGACCCAATCAACACACAGCCTCTTCCCCTGGCTCCAGTTTTCATCTGGGAGTGGACACATTACCTAAATCTGTTATTGCTAATGTCAGCTTGTGTTGGTGTTGTGTGTGTGTGTGTGTGCTGGCAACACAGAGTACTATCTGATGCCAATAACATCCAGCATCATATTTACTCAGGAAATTCTCATAGACACAGAAATTGAATAGATATCAAACCGAATAGAAATTTCAAGTGGGATTATTTCATAGTGTAAGAAGGCAGGCTCTTAGCTGGAATGAACCAGATATGACTGAGTTTTAGAAATGCATTTCCACCATTATATCTGGGGTTACCTTCACAAACTAATTTCTTAGTCCAGCTGACCTCACTTTCCTCTTCTGTAATATGAAAATGACAATATACCTCATCTGACTCTTGTGAGAATTAAATAAAATCCTCCAGGTGAGACACCACAGTGTCTAGCACACAGCACGTGTTCCGCAAGTGCTGGCTAGAGTCATTCCAATCTTTGGAAGAAAGCTGATAGTAAGTTTACAGGCTCTCAATTCACCATATATCCAGGAGGTTATTTGTACATTAAAGAAAGGAAAAGAAAAAAATCTAAAGGAAAGAGCAGTTGGAGCTCATGCTTCTGCCCTTTGGCATTTTCCATCACGTGGGAAAGCTAGGTAGAAGATGGCTAGGCATCCTCCTTGTGCCTAACAGGAGGCTGGTTCTTAGCCCCAGCGACTTAGCTGTTTTGATAACCTCTCCTATGGGGAAAGGTCAGGATGTTCGGTCTTAGGAGAGGACAGACAGACTCCCAGTACTCAGGACTGCTTATTTGGCAATTGATATATTTGGCAAGTTTCTCAGTTTTTACAGAACTCATTTTCTTCCACTATAAATTGGACCTTAATTATTTGTATTTGGACAAGGATTATTAAGTGTACTACAATCTTTACATTTCAGACCTATAATTCCTGACAGGGGTGAAAGACTGGTTTATACAAAATGCCTTTGTCAAATTTTGTTTATTTCCATGGGTCACATTTGCTTTTGTGACTATTTCTCACAGCGGGAAGGTCTGAACCAGTTTCTGGCTCATTGCATTTGTTTTCTTATGACAATAATTTTTCTCTCACACCGAAATGCTCTATTTGCTGCCACCTCACACCATTCTCGGCCACATTCACGCCACGTGAGGTGAGAGAGATCTCAACTCTAACACAGGCATCCGATTTCCAGGCAGGCAAGGGAAACAATGAATACAGGAGAAAGAAAGGTGATGCAGCAAAAGAAGGTAAAAAGTCTGAATTTGCCCGTCTTGGTTTGCCTCCTCACAGTGGGACCCTTGATGAGGGGTGACGACTGTTCAAAACTCGGCAATCAGGGAGAGAGGCTCAGAAGTAAGCAGAATAAGGAAGAAAAGCTGCATAAAAAGCATGCTTCTCAGACAGTATGATAAGATAAATATTTGGGGAAGTTCACTCAATGTGAAATACACATCAATTAAAATTCCATAAGGCTTTAAACATAAATTCAGAAAAACAAGAGGAAACGTGGGTATTTTCAGACAAAGGGAATTTACCACTCACGATGCTCACTGGAAGGATGACTGCCAAACCCACTTCAGGGAAAACAAAACGGAGACAGAAGAATAGTAAAAAGATTAACAACACAGAACACAGAGCCCCCAAATAAATCTACTCATATATGGTAATGCAATAGCAGACAGAGACAAGATACACTCAATAATGGTCTTGGTGTTGGCTTATTGGGATTCCTGTCTGACATCACATTATTCACAACCCTATCCCAGGTAGATTCAAGATTTAAATATGAGAAGTCAAATTCCAAAACTCTTTGAACACGTTTAAAGAAATATCTGTATGTAAAAAATGTATAATCTTTCTTAATATGCAAAACCAAAAACCATAAAGAGTAATCAATCTGACAATTTAAAAGTAGAATAATAAAATTTTGTTCATCAAAAGAAACCATAGAGTAAAAAGCAAAACAAATGTATAAGAAATATCTGTGGCCTCAATAATCAATCAAAAATGAGTACACTACAAATGATTAAGAATAATACAGAAAAGTCTATAGAAAAATGGAGAAGATATGCTTACAGAAAAGTAAATGCAAATGCAAATTTAAACACTTGAAAATTTTTCACTCATTAATTACCAGGGATATACACATTTTCATTATAACAAAATGCCCCACAAGATGGGCAAAAATTAAGGCAAATTGGGTAAGGATGTGGAGCAGCCAAAATAATAACAAACCATGTATTTTAATGAAATATCATGCAATGAATTTGCAAGACAATTCAGAATTATATTGTAGAGTTAAGGACGTCTGTATCCTAGGCCAAACAATTCCACTTGCAGGCGTATTCCTTAAAATAACTCTCACACGTTTGCACCAGCAAATACATACAAGAATGTCTGGAATGGTTTTGTTTACAATACCAAACAAACAAGCAAAAACTCTATTGCAATCCAGATGTCCAACAACATCAAAATTGACCAACAACATATTTATAGAATACAAAGTCAAAACACAGCAACAAAAATGAATGAACTACTGTTGGCGAAAGGCTCGGCTGTTAAATACCATATTGTGATTTAAATATGAAGTATCCCCCAAAAGATCACGTGAGACAATGAAGAAAGTTTAGAGCTTAAATGATTGGATTATGAGAGTCTTAACCTAATCAGTGCATTAATCCCTTGAATGAGTCTACTAGTTGATAACTGTAGGCCAAAGGAAGTAGGAAATTGAGGTTATATTTTGTCCCTGATGAGTGGAGCTTAGTCTCTGCTTCCTGTTTTCCGTGTCCTGAGCTTCCTGCTCCACACTCGTCCGCCATATTGTTCTGCCTCACCTCAGGGCCAGAGCAATGGAGTCAGCTGTTTATGGACTGAGACCTTTGAAACTGTGAGTACCAAATAAATTTTCCTCCTCTAAAACTGTTCTTGTCAGGTGTTTTGTAAGAGCAGTGAATAAGCTGACACACAGCAGCACCTTTGCAGCATCCACATGTGACACATGGGCTGGAGCCACAGCTACTCGGAGCCAGGCAGCTCCTTGTGTCTCCAGCAACTGAATTGGGCCTGAGCTTGGCTTTGTCCTGTCAATGTGCTTAATGGCTGCTGCCAACACTGCAGATGTGGATGGATCCCAGAAACGAATTGTACATGGAAAGCAAGTTGCAAGAGTGTATTGACTCTAGGTTACATGACTTTCAGTATCAACTTCATATACTGTATGTATAAAAGTTCAAACAGAAAACTAGGCAGTAATATTTTAAAAGACTAGTAAATACAGTGAAGATAATACTGATCAACTGTGAGATAGAGGGAGAGGATGCATCTGGAGTGGGATGCAAAGGTACGTTGGTGGTATTGGCAATGTTTCAATCCTCATCTAAGCTGGGAACACAAATATATTCATTTTATTACTTTTGTACATTAATATAATGGTTTGTATTAAATGACCATGCAAACACAGGTAAGTGGACAAATATCATAACCCCCCACCCAGACCTGCCAGAGCGGTGCTTGTTGGATAAAATGCCCTGAAGCAATAGCAATAGCAAGAATATAGCCTCCCATTGCCTCTCCTTTCCACAGCAGAGCACAACCACCTGTCTGGCTAGACATTATATTCTGGGGAGCTCCACTAACCCTTTTTTTTTTTTTTTTTTGGTACTGGAGATTGAACTCAGGGGCACTCGACCACTGAGCCACATCCCCAGCCCTATTTTGTGTTTTATGTAGAGACAGGGTCTCACTGAGTTGCTCAGCGCCTTGCCATCGCTGAGGGTGGCTTTGAACTCGCGATTCTCCTGTCTCAGCCTCCCTAAGTGCTGGGATTACAGGCTTGCGCCACCACGCCCGTCTCTACACTAACCCTTTGATTGGAGAGATTTTAAGCTGCATGACTAGAGAAGCAGCAGCTCATGTTATGATGACGATCAGGGACAACAAGATGGCGATGTGACATGACAGAAGCTTGACTCCAGTCTAAGTTTTTCCTTTGGCGGGTAATATTAGCCCCTCTCTTGCCATAACCAGAAACTGTGATCCTGGTCTTATGGTTGCAGCTACAAGATGTGGTAAGCCAGGTGCTGGATTTGCCTGATTAATATTCATAGCTGGGGAAGTCACAGTGCTACCACCAGCCTGCCTGAGGCTGAGGGTCTATGCCTGTGGCTGACTGGGACTGATCACCTTAAGAACTGGGCCAGTCAGAGGTAGTAAGGCAACCCTGTAATCCAGCTACTTGAGAGGCTGAGGCAGGAGGATGGCAAGTTCCGGGCCAGCCTGAGCAACTTAGTGAGACCCCGTCTCAAAATCTAAAGAGAAAAACACAAAAAAGGCTGGAGATGTAGCTCAGTGGTAGAGCACCCCTGGGTTCAATCCCCAGTACTAGGCAGCAGGGGCGTGGAGTGTGGGGAGGAGTGTGGAGAGAAAGAAAAAGAAAAATAGAAAAAAAGCAAAAAAACTGAACCATACTTGTTCACATGGAACTTTAAGAAAGGTCAGCTCTTTTTCTGGGAGACCAGCCTCCAGGAGGTTTCTTGAGCAAGCTAACCTTCACATGTAGAAATAAATTGCAATAAACACTAATGTTCTATAAGCCACATGCTACCTGGTTATAATACCTATGTACCAAAAATTTTCCCACCTTCCTGTGTAAAACTCTTCAAAGGCTCCATGATGCATATGAGTCATATGACGTGCAAGCTTTTTCTTCCTCTTCTGCCCTCCCACTCTATAACTTCTATAGTAGGTAACAGCCATTAATTAACCCAGTGTAGAAAGTGCCAGAGGTTAGGAGCCTCCACTTCTTTGACTCAACTTCCTTTAGGCTCAGATAAAATTGTGGCAGGGCTCATCAGAAACTTGCAAGCGGGGGGAAGATGACTTCCAGGCAAGCCTCTACTCATCTACAACTCACATTCTCCAAGCAATCTTTTTCCTCCCTAGAGAACTCTTTTTTAGAAGGAACTGTGAGGGCCTGATTTTCAATTCAACCAATGATCCCGCCGCTCTCATGCATGGTGCTATGTTAGACTCCTTGTGAAAAAAATCAAGTATTATTTTGTGGCTGAGACAATGTTATTAACTTGCTGATACTTTCATTATAATAACAGCAACTGCTTTAAATAATGCCTATTTAATCCTTGAACAATCCTGGGAGAACAATGAGATTCCTACATTACACATGCAGAAAATAAAGCTTAGGTAGTTTAAGCTCAAAGCCATACAGCAGGGCTGGACTGTGGCTCAGTGGTAGAATACTCGCCTAGCATGTGTGAGGCACTGGGTTCGATTCTCAGCTAAATAAAGAAATAAATATCCATCAACAACCAATAAAATATTTTTTTTTAAAAAGCCACATAGCAAAGAAAGTATAGCCAGACGTTTATTTTGTCCTATTTGATTGCAAAGTCCATACTCCTAAATCATTCCTATGCTAGAGTGGAGGGAGCATAAGCTACAGAGTTAAAAAGAATTGGAGGCCTGGGGTGTAGCTTAGCAGCAGAGGTCTAGCCTAGCATGTGCAATGTCATGGGTTCAAGATAAAGAATTGGGAAATGCAGCAATATGGCAGCTGAGTAAGATCCACTGGTGATCCTCTCCCCACAGACTCACCAAGTTGAACAGCTATTCATGCACCAAAATACCTTCACAAGAGCTAAAGAAACCAAGTGAGAGACCTTTGCAACTGCTTGCAGTAGAGCAAAACATAAATATGCATTGAACAAGACAGAAAGCAGAGTTGCCAGCATTATCCAGCCCTAATTCCAAGCAGCCCAGCCTGCAGAGACTCCTCTTGCTTGGAGGAAGGAGAAAGAATTAAAGCCAGGCCTTAGATTTCAAATCCAGTACCATGTCCACCAATATGAAACCCAGTGCTGGGCACAGTCCTACGACCCCTACCACTAGACCAGTACCCTAGGATTGCGCAGAGGTCACATGAGCCCAGCCGGCTGATTGCCTCCACCACTGTGCTTCCCACCTACGGCAGCAGAGCATGGAGACGCTGTCTGCCAACTGGAGATCAGGGCAAGAGCTGGACAAGAAAGCTAGCACAGGGCTTTGTGTTGGAGCCAGGGCAGATCCAACATGGTGAGAACCAGCACCTGGTAGAAACTGAAGCCTCCTACATAAGCCAGGGCTCACTGACTGAGCCTCAGACCAAGCTGGCATTAGGCAGAGACCTGTGCACCATGGGGACAGACTCAACTTTCAGCCAAAATTATTTCCAGTTTTGTAGGCATGGGATTCACCCAACCCACTTCCAAGACTGTGCAGACTGTGAAACTCTGATGCCACCTGGCTAGCATCAGCTTTGGCCAAGGCACTTTCTCCGTTGCCTGTCCCCTAACCTTAGTCAGCACATCTGTTAGGCCAGTGCTTGTAGACAGGATCCCAGAACTGTGTCAGCAGCAGACAGACCTGCACCTTGGCGGGATGGGCCTGTTTCTCAGGCTGCGTCACTGCCAGCTGCAGAGTGGTCATTGGTGCACCCCCAAGACTCTGCAGGTCCTGGAGACTCAGGATGAGCCAGCTGAACATTTGCCAACATGGCCAAGGAACTGCAGTCCCCAGCACTACCCTAACCTTGAGTAGCGTAGATGGTGCAAGACTGTGTTTGCTGGGGATAGGACAGTGTAGTAAGCACAGGCCTTTGCCAGGAACTTACTGCTGGGCTGGTGAAACCTAACACTAGGCAGATCTTAGTGGTCTCCATCATAAGGCCTGCCAGGAGATGGAGCCTCTGCAATCGCTCCAGCGACAGGAAGATGCAGTTCCTGTCTATCAGACTTATTCCCGCTAGAACTACGTATGGCTGGTTGCAGTGGTCTCAGGCCAAAAGTCCACTTCAGTAATAGGCAACCCACAGCAGTGTGGGCCCTCGCCCTACTCCAGTGTTGTGCTGGTCTTGGCAGGCTGTGGGCTCAGGGTATAACACAGTTTGGCAGCAGTTGTGGCTACAGATGTGACAGAGGGACTTGATCCCTTCATGGTGACGAACTCTACCCAGAGCTGGGTAGAATTCCACAGTGCAGGATCACAGGCTGACGACCATGGATAAGATATCTGGGCCTACTCCAGCCAGAAAGACCAGGGAGGGTCTTATGGGGACAGACTGCTCTCTCTAGGTGCTCTCCTTGTACCTTTGAGGTATCTCCTGGTTCTTTCTGAACCTCACACTAACAGTGTATTGGGACAAACCTGAGTTTGGATTGGTCTCATATTAAAGATACAAATGGTTTGTTCACCATGGTTACAATATTCGAGCATTCTGAATTTGTATCATTACCCTTACGGGTTTTATACCTTCTCACATTTTCTTCTTAGTCATTAATGTTTCTTTTTGTTAGTTCAAAGAATTTCCTTGAGCATTTCTTACAGAACAGGTCTGATGGAGATAAATTTTCTTGGCTTTGTTTGTTGGCAAATATCTTTACTTCTCTTTCTAAGTATAGCTTTGCTGAGTAGTTTTCTTGGTTGACAGGAGTTTTTTCCTTCAGAACTGTAAAAATCCTATGCACTCTCTTCTGGCCAGTAAGACTTCTTCTGAGAAATCTGCTATTGGGTGAACTGAGACACACCACAGATTATTTGTTTCTTTTTCTTCTTTGAGAAATTTTTTATCTTTCCATTTTTTAAAAAAAAATTAGTTATAGATGGACACAATATCTTTATCTTATTTATTTATTTTTATGTGGTGCTGAGGATTGAACCCAGTGCCTCACTCGTGCAAGGCAAGTGCTCTACCACTGAGCCACAACTCCAGCCCCCTTTCTTTCCTTTTGAGAGCTTAATATAATGTCTGGGGAAAGACCAGTTGAGACCTTTGGCTTTCCTGTACCTGGATGCTTGTAGTCTCTAGGTTTAGAAGTTTGCCCTCATTATCTCTGGATAAGCTGTCTACCCCTTCGGCATCTTCAAGTCCTCTTGAATCCCACCATCCCAATATTTGCTCTTTTAGTATTTTCCCAAAGTTCTCATTACTTTTATTCCTTCTTCTTCTTATTTTTTCTCCTCTGACTTTTTATTTTCAAATTGACACAGCTCCCTGGCCACCAAGCTGCACAGCCACCCACGGGTCAAAACCGAAAAGCAGTAGCAGAGCAGAGGAGCCATGACCTGGGTGGGCTAGAGTAAGCCCGGGCCTGAGGCAGGATGGGCCAGCCAAGCTGCCCCACCTGTCATCTCTCCAGGGTTTCTACCAACCCAGCAGCTCCAGACCCCCCACCAAGCACATGTAATTCAATGGCTTCACTCTCCCTCTTTCCCCAAGCAGGGAGAAAGTGGAAGTAAGGCAAACCTGAATGGGATTCAGGGCTAACCAATAACATTATTATTCCAAACCCAAATTAGCATAAGTTTGGACCCATAGCATTAGTACTTTTCCAAACCTAATTAGTGTAAGTTTGGACCAATAGTGTTGACCCAAGTGCTATATAAACCTCTAGACTAGCACATTCATCCACAACTCCTGTCAGGTTTCCTCTCATCCTGCAGGAGCTCTGTTTCTATGCACACTTGAATAAATCCTACTCTTATGCTAACTCGCCTGCTCTCTGGATTTCATTCTTCAAACTCATGAGACAAAAACTTGTCTCATGACAAATTGATGGAGAGCTGCTGGGCTCTGCTCTAACACTGGAGGGCACAGCACACCATTAAGAGCTGCAGCACTTCTTGCAGCTTGTGCAGAAACCACACCTGTCAGCAGAAGCAGTGAATCAAGTTTCATCTCAAAACTCTGGCTTCAAAATGATCTACCTTTGTACTAATTCTTTCTTCTGTTTAATTTATTCTGTTATTCTATCTTGTTTCTAATTTCACTGAATTCATTCTTTCAATTAAGGATCTCAATTTAATCTTTTTTAAAATGCTTCCATCTCTCTATAAAGTTTTTCTGTTAGAGTACTGAATGATTTTTCTGTGTTTTCATGAATTTCCTTGAGTTCCCTTAAAACAGCTGTGTGGAACTCTCCATCTGAGAGTTCTCCCTAAGTGGTTATTATACAGCTGGTTTCTGGCACTTTATTGTCACCATTAGATGAAACTATAGTTTTCTGAAAGTTTTTGGTAGTTGTTTGTGTTTGACATCGATTGGGCATTGAAGGATTAGGTGTTCATTCTTGTTTTCATAATTTGTTTTCGTTTGTACCTGTCTTTCCAGAAATTCTCAACATGTGTATTTTCTCTGAGTCTATAGTAATTTCTGCTATATCAGCATCAGATGGCACTCACAGTCCAGATTTGCCACAATTTCACTGTTGGTATGTCGTCACTGTTTCAGCACTAGAGGGTGATCTAAGCCTAGGT
Source organism: Geosciurus inauris (assembly GCA_004024805.1). Lineage (NCBI taxonomy): Eukaryota > Metazoa > Chordata > Mammalia > Rodentia > Sciuridae > Geosciurus > Geosciurus inauris. Next base: position 45,029 of record PVHX01003149.1, read on the forward strand.
TTGTTTCAAATCTACAGTTGATAGCATGAACTGGGGGTATACCTAAGGAGTAGCCCATCACCCTAAGCCTCCCCCTGATGGCAGGGTAGACCCAGACTCTTCACCCAGTCACTAGCCAGTGTCAGGCACTGCAAGGATCTGTCCCACTCTAGGCAGAATTGCCACAAAGAAATAGGGCTTGAGGTCCTGTGCCATGCCTATGGTCTCCAGCTGCAATGCTGTGTCATACCCTAAACCCACAGTTCAGTGAGACCAGTGTCTCACTGGGGTAGGACCCAGGTTCATGAACCAAGACTGCCCTAACCAGCCACAGGTGATGCTGGCCACAGTAGGAATCAGAGAGTGAAGTCGTGTCTTTTTCTAGCACTGGACCTGTTCCTCAGCCTCCATCTATGGGCACTGGCCTGGGAATGGGGATCATTAGAATCTTCTCAATGTTAGCATTCAGCACTGAGTTCCAAGGCTAAGGCCTGTGCTAACTGCCCTGTCCTATCCTTAGTGAACAGGGTCTTACTCCATACTATGCTGCCCAAGGTTAGTTAGGGTGGTGAAGTTTAGGCAGTCTCTTGGCCACCAAGACTAATGCTAACCTGAGTCTTACAGCTGCAAGGACCTGCACAGTCTCAAGAATACACCTATGCCCAAAGATGATGGTGATACAGGCTGAAACAAAGTCTGACCCACGAGAGCAAAGGGCATAGGTCTCTTCTGATCTAAGGATAGCTATGCTGCCCAAAATTGGGGGAGGAGTGTTGAGACAGTCCCTTGGCCACCAAGGCTAATGCTAAGCTGGATCATACCTGAGTCTCATAACCACTGGGACTGGACACAGTCTTGGTGGTGGGGAGAAGGGAAGGTTCCCAGGCCCACTCAAGGGCTGACTGATATGGGCAGAAATGCAAGTTTGTCTCCTGGGACATGGGGTACAGGTCTAGGAAGAGGCATGTGCATTTAGCACTGGCAAAGTTGGTTTGGTTTCTGTTCAAGTCAAAGTGTCTTTGGGGAGATGATGTGGGAAGATCTTAGGCACCACCTCACCTCACACTCTTGCTTTTCTGACAGTAGACTATCTTCAGGATCTTCAGGGATGAACTTCTGCCTTGGCTAATACCTGCCTGACATTGTCCTTAATAGCCTTAAGAGGATATAAACAAAATATTTCTAGAATTTGTGCCTAAACAAGGTTAAAATAAAAGTAACATTTTGATAGCTGAATCAGGATTCCTGAATACCCAGGGAGGTAGATTAAGAAGATTAAAACACTAAGACCAAAATCAAGAAATTAAATTTAAGATAAAAATCATCAACGTATTTTCCTGTATATAGGTTTTAGTAAAAATTAACAGAATACAGTATGGATAATTCTTGCTTAATAAACTTCATATGTGGTTATGCTAAAACGTACATTTAAGGAGACTTTAAAATGAAAGAACAGTATAAAAAACAGTACCAATAGGCTTGAGTCTCATACAGACCACCGCAAGTGGGGTGTTTGCCTGTTTCTTTGTCTTATTTTGTTTAAGAAACAGACCCGGAGTCAAGGCTATGCCCGAAGGTAACTTGAAGTCATTAGCAACGCCCACTACCCCATACGTGCTCAGGGTTTAGATGTTTCCATCCTCTGCAGTTACTTTGTGGGCTGTCCATTGGGTGTGTGAGCCTAGCAGGCTGAGGTCAGCAGTCAGGTTTCAACTTCATAATCATTACTAAGAGAAAATGGAGCTTGTGGCAAATGACCCTTTATAGCTGAAGAAATATTTAAACCCATAATTTTCAGGTTAAATCATTCAACTTAAAAGGCTCTTGAAAGGCTCTTCCTGTCTTACCGGGTAGAAGAGTTCAACTGGGCTGCTTGGTTCTCATTAGAAACTTGATTCCCCAACCCTTCCAGATTTTTTAAAAAACACATCCAAATCTTGAACAGGGTTAATGATTTGCCTGCCTAAAACATCTGTTTGCCTGTTTGTGTATGTGTGTGCATGCACAAGTGTGAACTTCACTCATTTCCTTCATTAAAGTCAACTGAAGAAATATGAAATGTTCAAGTTCACATGAAACTCTACTTTGAATTTAACAATGCTGCTGGTACACACTTGTAATCCCAGCAACTTGGGAGGCTGAGGCAGAAGGATCACAAGCTCCAGACTAGCCTGGGCAACTTAGCAAGACCCTGTCTCAAAATAAAAAAAATGAAAAGACTGGGAATGTAGGTCAGTGGTAAAGCACCCCTGGGTTCAATCCTCAGTACCAAAAAATAATATATATATGTGTATATATGTAAATAAATATTTTTAAATTTTGATTTCACATAATATGTAAATTAATATCTAATATGACTTTGAACAGGTGATAGCACACAGAACACTATCTACATAAATTCATCTTTGCATGTTTTCCCTAACTGAAAGACAGTATTTGACAATCACTGACAAAGAAAATAAAATTTTACTTCTCGTATTTATCTTTAAAAATTAAAAAGTATGTTAATGTATCATGTTGAAATCCTCAAATGTCAGTTTCCCTTCAATGGGTCAAGTCTGTTTCCCACTTTCATAAGAAGACATATTCAAGGGGGACTGAGTGGAGAGGTGGATTGGAATGTGAACAAACTCCACCTTCTAGAACCATCCGGTCTTTATAGATTGAGAGCAATGCACCAGCAGGTGGGCTCGCCTCTCTCACAGTCCCAGAAGCTGGAGGATCAGACCGGAACTTTCGTGTACAGGAACTCTGCACAGAATTGCCCTCTCTCTCACCAGGTTTCCCCTCTACCCAAGGTCCTGGCTGTATTCCACTGTCCCTGGACTTGTACTAAACCTATATTTTCCCCTGTGTGATCCTCCATGCTTTCTCTAGTGCACATTGAGCAAACCAGATTTGGTCAAGTATTGTATTTAAACTGGCTTCCAATGTTCAGCTGAAACTGAACCTATATCAGGACCAGATATAATTTGTATTTTGAAATTTACCTCCCAATTATTCATTCTCTTTCTCTCATCCTCCCCCTTCTCTTTTCCTCCCCTCCCCAAATTTGGGCTAGAGACACGATTCCACATTAATATCAAGATAATGCATAGAAGACAGTGTTTCTCAAAGTGTTAACTTTACGTGGCCAGCATCAAAAACTTCTGGGATGCTTATTTGTTCCAACCAAACACTGGAAAGTACAGGCTTTCTTCTCTACTATGTTTATATGAATTGACTGGATTTTGAAAAATTATGAAATATTCCCGACTTTCAGAGATTAATTACACAAGCATTCCTGTTAGCATCCAGTATTGACACAGGTTAACATTATGCTACATGAGCTTCAAATCTTTTTTTTTCTTTTTAAGAATTAAATTGTTTTACAAATACAATTGAGAACCCTCCTTTCCACCCCCACTGCTCTATTTTCTTCCTCGGAAATTACTATAAATCTTAATTATAAATCTTTCCTATCTTCATTCAAAATATTTTAGTATGTAAGCACTTTCCACAAACAAGATTCAAATTGGCCCAGAATTTGTAAATGTGCTCAAGCTGGTGTTCTGGAATACACTGTACTCAGTCACCAATATGCTCCTGATCTGTTACTCATGTTGTTACGAGTGTCAGCGCACACCATGGAGAAAGGGCGGGAAGTGGTACACACACAGGCAGTATCCCTTCTAATCACAATAGAGTAGTCTATTGCAAAGCTACACTACCTTTTATCTTTTCCTATGAATAGACATTTGGGTTGCTTCCAAGCTTGCATTGCTAACGGACATCCTTTTCAAAGTCTTCAGTGCCATGTATAAGAGTGACTCTAGAGTGTACAGAAGTGGATAACTATAGACGATGCGCTTCTTTACCTTTACTACACACTGCAAAGCTGCTTTTCAACACAGATGCATGAATTTCTCCGGCAGTAGGGTGATAGTTTCAATTCCCCCACATTCTGATTGAAACTTGTGATCCTTTTAAATTTTTACTAATCCATTTTTATGGCATTTCATAAGCACTTCTATGGTACCAAACTTGCTCCCGGCACCAGTCCATGTACTTCATACCTATACCAAGTCCATTCATGGAACCTCTTTGAGAAGTTGTTTTTTGAATCTCCATTTTATAGACTTCAAAACCTGAGCCAGGAATAGGTTATGCAATGTGCCCAAGATCGCAGAGCTAATAAGTTTCAGGACTAGGTGTTTGAATCCAGGCAGGGTCTAGTTCTAGGGTCCATTTGCATGGCCTCTGTACCATACTACATAGTTATCAGGACTTTAAAAGTCCATCCCTTGGTTACTAGTCTCTGCACATTCATCCGATCATTCTAGAAGGTACTGTGATATCAGCTCCAACTTCTAGTGACTTTGACTTCCTTTGTCTTGTTTCTGTTGCCAAAATACCCATTTTTTATGCACAAGAATGTATTTAAACGTTTTAATTATATTTTATCCAGCGATTCAGTTAGTTTGTAGTATAAGTGGTAGTAGAGCTGGGAGGTTTTGCTCCTGATTCAGTTCAGCCCACAAGTTTGAAGGAAAGAAAACTTTGCATTTGAAGTTTAATTCTTCCTTTTGTTCTTACCTTTTATTTAAACACAAGACCCTATATGGCTGTATAATGAGACACAGTTTGGCTCCAATATCTGGGGAAAGAGAAGCAGCACCACAAACCCATCTCACTCAAGAAAGTTTTTCAGGAAACGAGGAGTAAGAAACGGAAGGTGGCCCAGGACATGGGCAGCTGTTAGATGTGCTCCCAAATATAGGACCATGAACTGTGCCAGGCACCAACGTCGGGACATTGTGAGGGCACAGGACGGTATCTGGCTCTTCCCTAGAGAACAGTCAACATTCTGGAAAGCTTCCAGAATGTGAAGACCGTGGCCTTGTTTCCGAACTCATTTTGTCTATTTACATAATTTGAATTAAAATTAAGTAGAATTTTAAACAAAGTTTAAAATCCATTTCCACAGTCACATCAGCCACATCCCAAGCACTCAGGAGCCTCACTGGGCTAATGGCTACCACGCTGGTGTCACACAGAAGACATTTCCCTCACCTCAGAAAGGCCCTGGACAGTCCTGGTCGAGGGGTGTAGCTCCTGGACCACTTCTTGAGGAGGAATCTCAGGCCTGACAATTAGTTCCAGGACCACAGAGAGATAAGGGCACCTGAGATTTTATTTTAAGGCAACCCAATTTTTGCTCCTGCTTTCCAGAACTGTTATGCATCCTATAGGAGCAGGAGGGAAATTCTGCCAGTTTAAAGCCTGGGTCACTAGGTCTTATTATTATTATTTTCTAAATGACAAGAAATCTGGGAGCAGTTCAATCTCATACCATCTGCAGAGCCCAAATGGTGTTGCTTATATCCACACAATTCTGGTTTCTTTGAGTCCATGATCACTTAGATAATTATCTACAACTCCTTTCCAGACTGCTGGAAACCTTGGACTGCACTTGTCTTGCTTAGTAAAATTATATTTTAGTCATGCTTTGGCAGACCATTCTTTATTTCTGATATCAGCCATTCTGTTATTACTTAATCTGTTCAAGAGAAGTCCTTATAGGATAGAAAAAAGGTAAAAAAAAGAAAAACCTTTCATATTATCAGTATAGAGGCCAGAAAGCTTAGCTAACAGCAACAATAAAATGTTGCATTTTCTATCTCAAATTATTTCCCAGAGGCTCTTCTGTGGGAGAGGAGGGGGAAAAAAAAAACAACAAAAAGAGAACTTTTAATTGTGCAAAGTGCTCTGGGCTCTGGGAAACCAGACATGAAATTGTTGAGATGGTCAAAAATCGTCACTGGGGACTAGGGATTAGAACCTGGTCAAAGAAGCAAATAAAAACAATTTAAAAAGCTCTTAAAAGAACCTGACAAGGGAAGCTTAAATCTTATTTTAAAGGGTTGGGTTGTAGTAAGCCTTGAAAAATTCAACCCTCTGGAGGACTATATCTCACTAAGAAAGCCCCACGTAAGTTTATCATGTAGCCAACACCTAGGCATTGGGCCTTGGAGAACACGAGGATAATATTTCCCCTGGATTAGCACTGAAGCTTGGAAGTGACATTTGTACGAGGCATACTCTAATCTCTAGGGCTTTTCTGATATAAAACGATAATTCTGAGGGGAAAAAAGTGCTTACTGCAGAGGGAAGTTGCTATGATTTATACATCTTGGACGATCTTCCATTTTCACACAGAATAACTTACTAGACCAAGTATGTTCGGGTTTCCTTTTGTTTTTAATTCCAGTCGTCTTTCGGTCGATACAGCGTGTTGGTGCTGGTGTGTTTTTATTTTTCCAGTTCCACCATGTCCAAATGAATGATGATAGAAATCCTTATGACTGGTGACATCAACAATTAAATTGTACATGTGGCACAGAAACGCAAGCAGGAAATGTCAGCCTGGGGCCGGGGTACCTTCTGAAGCTTTACTGCCTTGTCCTTCTCCAAACAGACTCGGTGGGTCACTCTCAAGCTCAGGCTTTCTGACGAAAGCCAGACAATAATGAGGTGAGGCTGAGAAGCTGCCCCTCATTACTCTTGGTGCATCCATCAAGACCTCCCGGATTACTGTGAAATCCCCCATCCTTCTAGCTGTAAGGTGCGCTTCAAATGAATTAAATATCTAGTGACAGCCAAAGTCATAAACTACTTGACTCCCTGGAGTCACTTTCCAGGCTGATTTTAATAATACTTTGGCCAGTGTGGGTCTTTTGTGCAGTTGTGAACGTGGGCTGGCTTGGGAGACCTAATTTTAAATAGTGCACCCCTGTATTTGCATTCGTATGCAGGCAGGTAGGGGGCCTAGAGAACAGGCACGTCAGACTTGTGCCGGAGCCAAATGAAGACAGTGTCTTTTTTACCACTTCGGAAGGTAGGCCGGATTCCTAATTGACTCATCTCTTTTACAAATCTGTGGAGCCTGCCAGTAGCAGGGCTGGATTGTGGCTGGATCCCAACAAATCCATCACCTCTGCTGGAAAAACAACTCCTAGATTTACTAACTAGGTCGGCACAATGATTACTGAGCAGAGAATTCGTCCCTCTCAAAGCTAAAATGAATCTTGAAACCAAACGTCATAACCCAGCATCAGAAGACAATAAATTTTTCTCCACTTTCCGTGTGGAAAACTTCCCGGCTGCTTTGGCTTCTCCACTCAGTTCTGACCTTGCTGTTCCTCCTGGGCATCACCCGCCCCCTGTCCCATGCTCCTCTCCTACGCTTCTCCCTGGACCCCGGAAGACTTTGTTGAGTTCTTGTGGAGTAGGAAAGTTCCGCACGCACCTAGAGCAGCGGTACCATAGTTTACAAAGGTTTAGGATATATGTTCTGTTAAAACTGATGGTTTTTAGAGTTGGGCAACTCTGAAACCACATTTAAACTCAGCATTAACCGATGTGACACTATACTAACATAGATTCATGTTTTAATATGGTGATTTAAACAAAGATTCTAGATTTTAAGAACCATGTGAGACAGTTAGAAGAACACAAGGAAGCCCTATTGAAGACCAGGCATGCAAGTTAGCTAGGACATCATAGAATTCAAAGCACATCATCCAAAGAAGGAGCAAACCCTCGAGCTTGGAGCAACACTAACAGGTAGGGTGCGTCAGGCAGTGTTGGTACTTGGCTTAGAGCTGATATGTAATGAAAGTTGATGCCTAAAAGGCTCTTTAATACCAAGGCATTCATTAAAAAATAAGTTTTATGTTTATCTACCATGATTCATGCAGACACTGCTCTAGGCAATAGGGATCAATCTGCAAAGATAACTGGCCTCAATCCCTTATCCTCATGGAATCTAGTGAGGGCAATAGAAATTACTCATGCATGCTGACTATGTGTCTCTATGGTGAGCGCTGAGAGAGGGACACACAATGCTAGGTGACCCTATCAAATGTAGGTGGGATCTACTCCAAAACTGCCCTGAGGTACTGACCACAGGTTGAGCCAGCAGCAGCGTCAGCTAACTAGAAGTATAACTGGAAAGAGAGAAGGCTACTCCTATCAAAGTAAATTTGACCATGTTGATGTTTTTTAAAGGCGATTCATCCACTTAATGGCTCATAAGACTAGGATGAAAAGATAACAGAAGAAGCCGTATGAATGGGCAGTGCCTTTTTAAAATGCTTGCTCTTCAACAAAAGCTTGCTCAAGCCTGACTCTTTCCAGACTCTTCCCCTTCCTACCTCCTCCCCCTTAGAATGTGACTTTGCTCCTGCACTTAATTAAGCATAAAAAGTAAAGAAGAGCATTCCAAAAAGAGAACAGCCTACACAGAGACCCTATGGCTTAGGCAAAATACAAGCCATGCAGAGTTTATAGACCTTGTCAAAGAATTCTGTCCTAATTCTAAAAACATAGAAAGCCTTTTGGAGAGCCTTAAGCAGAGAGGAGTTGGGGTGGAGATGGGGCTGACATCACCAGGTCTACATTTTGGAAAGATTATTCCACCTACAATGTGGAAAACAGATGGAGGCAGTAAAATTAGGAAAAGTTTGATTTGTAAGTAACCCTTCTATCAGAAATATTACTAAAATAAAGGGTCCTGTCACATTATATGGAAGAAAGATATAATAACCACTTCTCAATTCATTCAAACATTTATTGTGCACTAACTGTGTATGCTTTAGGTTCAAAGGCTGTTATTAGTGATAAAGCAGACATAGATCTCTTCCCTCCAACAGTGCACAAAATAGATAAAGTGTAAATGCGAACAATAAACTCTGTAAGAAGTTACGTGCCAGAGAAAAGAAACAGAGCAGGAAGGGGGAGTTGGAGTGAGAGGAGAAAAAAGATGGCGTGTGGTTTTAAATCGGGAGAGTCCTGTTTGAGAAGTGTTTTAAGCAGATTGAACGAAATGAAGGTGCCATCCTTGCCAAGGTCTGGAAGAGCCTCTGCCTCTGGGGGCAGCGCATCAGGCGTGTCTGTGGGACAGCTGGGATGCTGTGCCTGGCGCAGAGCGGACACAGGGGAGAAAGCAGAGCTGAGCCCAGAGCAGTCACAGGCCCACAGGCCTTGAAGGCCATTGCCTGGAAGGAAGCAATTGGCCCTGTGATGGAGGCCAGGAGGCAGCATAAGGTTTTGAGCAGAGGAGGGACAAGATCTGACTTCCTTTTTAAAAGAATCACCCCACTGCTCTGTCGAAAACAGGGAAGAATGGAAAAGAGAAGACCAGTTGGGATGCTCAGCAGAAGGCAGGGAGAGAGAACAGTCAGGCTGTCACCAGGCACATGGGGCAGCAGCAGGAGGGCTGGCAGACAATGGAGGAAGATTCCCAAAACTCTGAGATAAAAATATTTCAATACCAAAATACTCATGCTGAGCCACACTATCAACTGTGGGGTATGAGGAAAATGACACAAGAAGACACCAAAAATAACCTCTCGGGCACCATTTCAGGAGATTCTGAAGAATGCGCTGCACCCAAATGAGAGCATCAGCCACGCGGAAAGGACCGTGCGAATTCTACAGGAGGCAAAACTCTTACAATTCTGTTTGAATGAAGAACACAACAGAGTCAGAGACTTTTTTTCTCTCTTTTTGACACTCAGAATCCTTTTCTAGCTCAACAAATAAGTCTCCTAAGTATTTATAATATTTCACACAAAGGACATGTCCGTTTGAATATTATTGCCCGGGAAACAAACTAGTAAGTAATACAACCAGTTGTATTTATAGATTTTAGAAGTAACCTATTACATTTCATAGGACATAGCAACAAATTCCAATCTCTGGATATTTAAATTCCTTTGTACAAACAATAATTCCAAGAACAGTTTTAAACAAATGACAGAATAGGCCACTGTATTTTCACAGGAGAGTGAAGTTGATACTGCTGTAGACGTTCTCAAATCATCATTTTATAAGAGTGGGTTTTATAGTGCAGCAGAGTCTCTACCCTGTGTAACTGTGAGGAATAAGGGCACATTTCCCTTTTTATTTCCCTCAGCTTTCTTTCACCGGCTGTTAGGAAGGCCAGAAATACTCAAGGCTAAGAACTGGAATTCCATTAGTCAGCAAGGAGAAAAAAATTAGCAGACCATGGCAACCCAAGCTTATGTTATGAAATTTAAAGGGCAGAGTATGATTATTCTAAAATGGACTACAGAGCATATAGTACTTTGAATCTATAGGATCAAGAAAAATAAAGAAGCCATCATAATAAAACAAAACAGAAACAGAAAAAAGATTCTCAGGTACCAGTGGACAAAAACTTTCATAATGGCAAATATGTAGTATATCTAAAAAAATTCACTACTTCAATTTGGAACAAAAAGGTAGAAGGGGCTGGACTGTGGCTCAGTGGTGGAGCGCTTGCCTGGCATGGGAGGCACTGGGTTCAATCCTCAGGACCACATAAAAATGAATAAATAAAATAAAGCTATTGTGTCCATCTACAACTAAAAGTTAAAGGAGGGAGGGGCAGAAGGCCACAGGAAGAATGATACAGACTATCTACATCCAATATATACAGTAGGAGCCTTCTGTGGTAGGGCATGCTTGTAATCCCAGTGGCTCAGGAGTCTGAGGCAGGAGGCAGATTGTGAGTTCAAAGCCAGTGTCAGCAACTTAGCAAAGCCCTAAGCAATTTAGCGAGACCCTGTCTCAGAAAAAAAAAGGGCTGGGGACATGGCTTAGTGGTTAAGCACCCTTGGGTTCAATCCCTAATACCAAAAAAAAAAAAAAATAACAAAAAAAGAGCAAAGACCAGGGATGAATGTGTGATAGGGACATTGAAATTAAGGAACTAAATAAGAGGTATATATTGATTCCAGAGAAAAGTATATGTTATTAAAGTATAAAAATATAATCTCTATAACTACATGGAACAACTATGAGTATTTTCATACAATCATAATGTGACAAATATTGAATATGAATTTAACCCAAAATAGGGATATAACATGCTGAAAAATTGAAAAAGTAGGTAGGGATAGGGGATGGGATGTAGATAACCTAAATCTTCATTTACCAATAAGAGAACATCAGTAACTATGTCTTATCAACATTACTGACAAGGATGTCAATAGAATATAAAAATATACAGAAATAGTGCTAGAAGGCTGTTATTTAGAAATAGGCTGGTAAGTACACACAAAAACAAACACAAAACAAAACAAAACAAAAAAAAACAGCTAGAAGAGTTGTCTGTGAAGGGCAGGAATCAGAAACCAGGATGGGGAGGACAGGCACTTAGGAGTGAGCTGGAGGCTTGCTCTTCCCGGAGGCGCGGGGACAGGCAGGTTGGAAACAGGCAGGAGAAGGGGCGGCGGCCATGCTGCCTCCAAGTGCTCCCAGATTTTAAAGCCCAGAGGCACTGCTGGCCTTACTGGTGATCCATCTCTTGGGATTCTGTGCAGGCAGCAGCGAGGCTCATTAGTGGACTTTCTAATCCTCCCTGGAGTTGACCTGTGGAGTTCCTGACCTCAGCTGAACAATCCCCCTCAGTGACCCTCTCCCTGCCTTCGTGACTTGACTCTTACCATTAATGTTTCTGACTTTGGCCTAGAAACCCGATCTGACTCTCTGCATTCTTGACTTTCTTCCAGTTAGCTGCATCTGTTACTTCCCGGATGCTGTTTCTCACCCAGCCTGATAACCTAAGCTTCACCTTTGGTTGCCCCATTTGACCGAGCATTTAGTTTGGTACCTGTGACACTTTTTCTGATTATTGCTGCCGTGTAATCCAAACTTTTCTCCTGGCAGTTACTATGCCAGTGTTGGTTAGCTGGTGCTTTACAGTGGTAGTATCTAAACCATGTTTCTGGAGCTAAACACTAGGACTAGACATGTTAGATCAGGTGCTAATGACAAAGAATTAAAATTAAAAGGAATGAAGAAAAATAGTTACCACTTAGTACCACCTAGTACTCCTGAGTACTAGGGGCTAGGTCTGTGTACATATTAATTCAGTTAATTCCTATAAGAACCCGATAAGACAGATTTCTTTCAATTTCATTTGATGAATGAGGAAGTGAAATTCCTAGTCATTAATTAATTTATTGAAGATTGCCTGGGACACAAAGACTGTACACTGCCAGAGACCATGGTCCCAACTTCAAAGACATTTTACTTCCCCAGAAATACTAGGCATGAGAGGAGATGACAGTTTGCTCTGTTAGGAGAGCTACTAGGATTTAGTATGCACTGTTTAAATCCAAAAAGAAGTGACCTCTCTTCCTTCATTATTTAGTCAGGAATCCAAAATGTCTCCCAAGGCATTGAGTGAGAATTTCAATTGAATTCAATACATATTTCCTTAAGTGCCTACAAATACCAGACTATACTAGGTTTAGAACACTGAATTAAGACAGGCATAATCTCTGTCCTCAAATAAACTGCAGACACTTTAAAAGTATAAGGACAGTTATAAATAGGTCAGGAGAGCAAACAGCTGTGGAAGGAAAAAGCAAGAGCACTTTATGGTCTAGAAAGTCAGGGACTTTCACTTAGGAAATGAAGGTTGAGCTTAAGTTTAAACAAATATGAGTTAGAAAAGGAAGGGCTTTGATCTGAGGTCAAAATTAATTAGATGAACAAAGATTTGAAGAGTGACAAGCTCCACTCAAGACAATACACATGACTGTCCTTTGACAGCAGCAAAATTCCTTAACACAGTATTAGGAAATGGAATCTAATGATACATAAAATGACTAATAAATGACATCCCATGACTAGTAGAGTTTGCACCATGATGCAAAGTTTATTTAACATTTGAAAATGCTCAAAATAACTCATCACATTATTAAGAAATTTATAATTTCTTATGATCATCTGAATAGATGTAGAAAAAGTACATCACATATTTATGATAAAAAATGTTCAGCAAATGAATACTAGTAGGAAACTTCTCTAGCAAAAACATCTACAAAAAACTTTACAGTTGGTATTATACTTAATAGCAAATGCTTTCTCCCTAGGATTGGAGACAAAGCAAAGGTGTCCACTCTAATCACTTCTCTTAAAATTTATGCTGGAGATCCTAGCTTTTACAATAAAACAAATGAAAAAATACACAGAAATTGAGGGAAATGAAGTTGTCTTTGTGGTGATATGGTTATGTATATAAAAACTCCTAAGGTATCTATAAGAAAACTACTAGAATTAATATGTGATTTATACAGTGCAGTATGATACAAAATTAAAATACAAAAATCAATTTTATGTTGTAGCCATTAACAATTAGGAAAAAAAGTCAAAGAGTATGATTTAGAATGGCATCAAGAAACACAAAATTCTTGGGGATAAATTTAATAAAAGATGGGTAAACCCTTTTCACTAAAAAGTACGAAATATTGCTGAAAGAAATGGAAGTAGACTAAATAAATGGAACAACACTAAACACGCCAGAACTGTTAATCTTTCCCCTCCACCTTGCTATACTGACCTAGATTTGACACACTGTCCCTCAAAATTACAGCAGCCTTTTTATAGATGTTAAATAAGGTGACTATTGCATGTGTATAAAAAATAAAAGGCCCTAAAATACCCAGAACAGACTTGAAAACAAAGAACAATATTGGACGATTCGTATTATCTCATTTGAAACTTTTTTAAGCTACAATAATCATTGTAGTGTGTCATGGATGAAAAGATAGAAAATGAAACCAGATAGAGAGAGTTCTAAACTAGACTCATGTGTACCATCAAATGATTTTCTTAAGTGCAACAAAGTAATTCAATTTCAATGGAATAATCTCCTCAACAAATGGTTCATTTTTTCACATGAAAAAATGAAACTTGACCCTCTGTCTCATGCTCACAAATTAATATGCAATCATAGAACTAGATATAAAAGCTAAAACCATAATGTTTCTAGAAGAAAACATAGGAAAGTATCTTTATGACTTTTGCAGGCAAAGATTGCTTAGGGTAGACAAAGAAAGCATGAACTATGAAGGAAAAAATTAAACAAGTCAATAATAAAAGGAAAACAATAAAACGAAAAGAGAACAGAGGATTGAAGAAACACTTAACAGAAGAAGAAATACAGGTGATACGCAAGAACATCATACAGTCCTCAAAGTCATAAGTGATCAGAGGAATGCAAATGAAAACCACACTGAGACTGAAGTTCTCATATGACAGCAGCTCTACAAAAAACTGCATACCACGTCAAATGTTGGAGAGGATGAGGAGCCAATGGAAGTCTATTCCATTGCTGTTGGGAAGGCAAAATGGTTAAAACCTCATGAGAAAGCTGGCCATTTCTCAAAAGGTTAAATTTGCATCTATTAAATGACATCAGTTCTACTCCTGGGTATCTAACCAAGAAAAATGAAAGAATATGTGCACAAAATTCCTTGTTTGTAGTAGTTCTAGCCATAAAATGGTTTGGGTATATTCAAAGGAGTACTGTCTAGCAACAAAGGGATCAACACATGCGACAACAAGGATAACTTTCACTTTATTGTGAAAGAATGTAGGCACAAAAATTATATATATTTTTTTATCCTACCTTTATGAAATTCTCTGAGTAAACTAAGTTGCAATGGTAAAAAACAGATTTGTGGATGGTCCTAGAAGGGATGACCTGGAAGAAGCACCAAGGAACTTTCTGAGGTGATAAAATGTTTCTATCTTAATGCAGGTATGGCTTATACAACTGCAGGTATTTGTCCAAATTGACAAATGGAACCCTTAAGATCTGAGCATGCCTTTTGGTATAATACCTCAAAAAACTAAAGGATGCCCCAGATCTCTGTGTGTTTGAAACTAAGCTTATTTCTAACTATGTTATGGGTTAACAAATAACCATTTTGAAAATCAGGACATTTTTAGATTTAAGTAACAACAAAGTTGCTGGTGAGACAGAGCTAAGGCAATATCATCTCTCATTTAGAATTTTGAATTACCAAAGTCCTGAAAATCAATTTTTAAAAATTGCACCAAACTTTTACCTGATCTAATACCAGACTAATTATCATCTTTATTATGTCAACATATTTGAACACAGTACTGGCACAGACTTCACTGGAGATTTTTATAATATGTAGTACATATACCACATTGCCATTTCAAAATCCCAAAACACTAAATTCTGAAACACATTTGGCACCAAAGATTTCAGATAATGGATCGTGGATCTTGTAATGAATGACTTTAATCACATTTACTATAAAAAAGATTGAAAAACGATGAGATAAACATTCTACAAATAATACAGAGAATGTAAAAATAAAATAAATTAATATACTCAAATAAACAATATAGAGAGCCTATGAACCAACAGTTGACATTTTTTAAAGACGATTAAAATAGTCAAATTTCCAGAAATATTGGAACAAATCACAAGTAGCATATCAGGAATGAAAATGTGTTCAAACTACCAGGACAATAGAGAATCTATAATTCATATATTTGTATCAATAATTTTGAGCTCTTACATTAATAGATGTTGTTGAACAAATAAAAGCAATAAAAATTAAAGAAGAGATCCAAGATGGCAGTTTAGAGGGAGGATGCATTCCTCGTCACTCTGTGACCTGGGATTCAAGCAGAGCGAATACTGTTTCTGTGAGTTATTAGAGGACCCCAGATAGCCAAGCCCAAGCAGGACCCCCAGCCACCACACTTGTGCAGACTCCTATCTACCAATGTGGGGCTCCCCCAGTCACCTCCATCTTGGGACACTGCAACTGCTTGGGACACTGTCCCCTCCATGCAGTAGCTTGCACCTGGGGACATGGGACAGGGTCTGGAGAGAGCCACCCACCACAGCACTGCCTGCCACAGAGTTACATCTCTGAACATGCTGCCCAATGTCACCACCCAGCCAGTTCCAATGCCCCATCTCTGCAAGTGGCCACCTCCATCTTGGGACAACTTCATTGCCATCTTGGGTTATATTGGCTACTGTCATTGCCATCATTAGTTGGGGCAACTCTCATCTTGGGACACTGGCTGGGGCCTATAAGCAATATCAAGGTACCTATAGTCCTCCCCCACCCCCATCCACTAACCCAGTAGAGCACTGCAGCTACGTGGCCAGCATGTAGCTCACAAAGCCTGATCCTGATCTACCAGATATAAAACAGCTCTCCACGACAGGTGCACATGCCCCAGAGCACAGCCCACAGGGCCTCCAGAGAGAGAGGTTCCCAACTGGGAAGTAGAAAGGGAGGAGATAAGTGAGATACAGTTTAGAGAATAATTAGAGACCAGGAATTGGGGAATCTGTAGATGATATAGGGAAATAAAACCAGGCACCCACATCACACAACCATGCCCCAAAGGAGATCCTTGGGAAGACTTTAGTCTTCCAACAGGGATCAGAAATTGCTACACCTCATTTCTAGGAGTTCTGCCTCCAAAACCAACCCTCCCACCCTAATAACCTTCACCATCCTGAGGGTAGAGTTATCAGCAAACAACAGACAGCCCACCTACCAGATAAGGGAAGCACGAAAGATACTGAACTCCAACAGAAACAATCCTTTAATTTTCCTTTAAGATTCTTTTTCCTTTTTTTTCCTATTCTCTCTCTATATATTCCTGCCCTCACATCCCCAACATTTGTGAAACCAAGTGCTTTTCATGCAATAGGCTACTGAGGACTGGAATGTCTGAATAGTATATTATAGTTGTGTTGTATATTATTGTATCTTTTATTTTTACATTTTTTCTTTTTCTTAACAACTTTTTTGTTTGTTTTTTGTACTCTCTCTATATATATTTTCTTCCCACTTACTTGTCTCCCCAAAGTCTCTTTCTCTCTTTTCTCCTGCTACTAGTCAACTTCTTTTGATTCCTCTTTCACACTTCCTAAGATCTAATACCTCTATATCCTCACTTCCTACCTCCTTAACATCTCATCCTACACCCCCTCCCTGGTTCTCTCTTTGTTCACCATCAGAAACTGTAAACTTTTTTGCAAACCTACTGTTTATATTGTAGATAATAATCGAACTCACCATTTCTGTCTATTGTGACAAAACCATAAACATCTTAATAGGAGCTATTTGGTTTAAGGCTGTATATTGTTTTCATTGGGATCTGTTAATATTGATCTTCCCCTTAAAGCAGAGGTGTTGAAATTCTTCATGGACACTATAAGTCTATAGGGTTAAAACTTGGAAACACCTTGGATCCACACTGCTAGAGGGGAAGACACACAAACAACATGAAAAAATTTTAAAAAGGAAGAAAATGCCCCAAACAAACCAAGATACTTCATTATTAGATTCCATGGCCAATACAGCAGAAGAAATGTCAAGAGAAGGAGTTCAGGATGTACATAATTAAAATGTTATGTGAATTAAAGGAGGATATAAGAGAACAAACACAGGCAGGAAAAGATCATTTCAATACAGAGCTACATAAGCAAATACAGGAAGCAAAAGATTACTTCAATAAGGAGATAGATATTCTGGGGGGAAAAAAACAGAAATCCTTGAAATGAAGGAAACAATAAACTAAATTAAAAATTCAATATAGCCAGGCACTGTGGCAAACACCTGTAATTCCAGTGGCTTGGGAGGCTGAGACAGGAGGATCACAAGTTCAAAGCCAGCCTCAGCAATAGCAAGGTACTAAACAACTCAGTGAGACCCTGCCTATAAATAAAATACAAAATAGGACTGGGAATGTGGCTCAAGTGCCCCTGAGTTCTATCCCGAGTACCAAAATAAAAAATAAATAAATAAACTTAATAGAAAGCATCACCAACAGACTAGATTACTTGGAAGACAGAACTTCAGACAATGAAGACAAAATATATAATCTTGAAAATGAAATTGACCATACAGAGAAGATGGTAAGAAACCATGAGCAGAACATCCAAGAATTATGGGATAACATGAGAAGACCAAATTTAAGAATTATTGTGATGGAGGAAGGCATATGGTTACAAACCAAAGAAATGAACAATCTATTCAATGAAATAATATCAGAAATTTTTCCAAACCTGAAGAACAAATTGGGAAATCAGATAGAAGAGGCTTACAGGACACCAAATACACAAAATCACAACAGATCTATACCAAGTCACATTATAATGAAAATGCCTAGCATACAGAAGAAGGAGAAATATTTAAAAGCCACAAGAGAAAGGAATCAGATTACATATAGGGAAAAACCAATTAGGATCTCTACAGATTTCTCACCTCAGACCCTCAAAGCTAGAAGATCCTGGAATAATATATACCAAGCTCTGAAAGAAAATAGATGCCAACCAAGAATCTTATATCCAGCAAAATTAAGCTTCCAATTTGATGATGAAATAAAAACCTTCCACGATAAGCAAAAGTTAAGAGAATTTACAACTATAAAGCCTGCACTACAGAACATCCTTGGCAAAATTTTCCATGAGGAGGAAATAAAAAGCAAGAATGAAGATCAGGAAAGAAAAGAACTACACTAAAGTAAAAGCCAATCAAAGAAAAAACCAAGTCAAGTTAAAGACCAAAAATAAAAATGACCAGAAATACAAACCATGTCTCAATAACAACCCTGAATGTGAATGGCCTAAACTTATCAATCAAAAGACATAGACTAGCACATTGGATTAAAAAAAAGATCCAATAATATACTGTCTTCAAGAGGTTCATCTCATAGGAAAAGACATCCACAAACTGAAGGTGAAAGGGTGGGGGAAAACGTATCACTCACATGGACCACACAAACAAGCAGAGGTTTCCATCTTCATATCAGATAAAGTGGACTTAAAACCAAAGTTAGTCAGAAGGGAAACAGAAGGACATTTCATACTGCTTATGGGAATCATAGATCAACAAGACATAGCGATTATAAATAGATATGCCTCCCCCCCAAAATGGAGCATCTACATTCATCAAACTCCTCTCAATTTCAAGAGTCAAATAAACCACAACACAATAATACCAGGTGGTTTTAACACACCTCTTTCACTACTGGAAGAGGCAGCACATGGATCCTTCTCTAAAATGGACCATATATCATGCCACAAAGCAAATCTTAGCAGAGACAAAAAAATAGAGATACTACCTGCATTCTATCAGATCATAATAGAATGAAATTAGAAATCAATTACAAAATAAAAAATAGAAGCTACTCCAACACTTGGAGAATAAATAATATGCTATTGAATGAACAATGGATTGCAGAAGACATCAGAGAAGAGATTTAAAAATTCTTAAAGATAAATGAAAAAAAAAAGATAAATGAGAACTCTGATACAACATATCAAAATCTCTGGAACACTAGGAAGTCAGTACTAAGAGGAAACTTCATTGCATGGAGTCCATTTCTTAAAAGAAGAAAAAGTCAATAATTAAATGACTAACATTACATCTTAAAGCCCTAGTAAAAGAAGAACAAATCAAAAATAGTAGAAGACAGGAAATAATTAAAATCAGAGCTGAAATCAAAGAAATTGAAACAAAAGAAAAAATTGACAAAATGAAAATTTGGTTATTTGAAAAAATAAATAAAATGTATAAACCCTTAGCCACACTAACAAAGAGGAGAGAGAAAACTCAAATTACTAAAATTCATGATGAAAAAGGAAATACCACAACACACTACTGAAATACAGAAGATAATTAGAAACTATATTGAAAATTTATACTCCAGTAAAATAGAAAATATCAAACACATTAACAAATTTCCAGAGTCATATAATTTACCCAA
Organism: Geosciurus inauris; assembly: GCA_004024805.1. Lineage (NCBI taxonomy): Eukaryota > Metazoa > Chordata > Mammalia > Rodentia > Sciuridae > Geosciurus > Geosciurus inauris. The sequence goes on from PVHX01003149.1 coordinate 64,625, forward strand.
ACTGAATCAGAATGATATACACAAGTTAAACAGATCAATTTCAAGCAAGAAAACCAAAGACACTATCAAAAGCCTACTAACCAGAAAAGCCTAGAACAAGACAGATTCACAGCTGAGTTCTACAAGACCTTCAAAGAATAATTAATGGCAATACTCCTCAAATTATTCCATGAAATAAAAAAAAAAAAAGAGGGAACACTTCCAAACTCATTCTATAAGGCTAGTATCACACTGATTCCAAAACCAGACAAAGACACATCAAGGAAAGAAAACTTTCCTTGATCAACATAACTCTAATAAACATAGAAGCAAAAATTCTCAATAAAATTCTGGCAAATCATATACAAAAATATATTAAAAAGATAGTGCACCATGATCAAATAGAGTTCATCCCAAGGATGCAAGTTTGGTTCAACATACAGAAATCAATAAACATAATTCATCACATCAATAGACTTAAAGACAAGAATCATGTGATCATCTCGATAGATGCAGAAAAAACATTCAACAAAATACAGCACCTCTTCATGTTCAAAACACTAGAAAAACTAGGGATAATAGGAATATATCTCAAACATTGTAAAAACTATCTATGTTAAGCCCAAGGCCAACATCATTCTAAATGGAGAAAAATTGAAAGCATTCCCTCTAAAAACTGGAACAAGACAGGTATGCCCTCTTTCACCACTTCTAATTAACATAGTCCTTGAAATTCTAGCCAGAGCAACTAGACAGATGAAAGAAATTAAAGGGATATGAATAGGAAAAGAAGAACTCAAACTATCACTATTTGCCGATAACATGATTCTATACTTAAAGGATCTGAAAAATTCCACCAGAAAACTGTTAGAACTAATAAATGAATTCAGCAAAGTAGCAGGATACTACTAAACACCATAAATACCAACACCCATAAATCAAATGCATTTCTGTACATCAGTGACAAATCCTCTGATGCACAAATGGGGTAGAGAAACTACCCCATTTACCATAGCCTCAAAAAAATGAAATACTTGGGAATCAACCTAACAAAAGAGGTGAAAGACCTTGACAATGAAAACTACAGAATGCTGAAGAAAGAAATTAAAGAAGACCTTAGAAGATGGAAAAATCTCCCTTGTTCTTGGGTATGCAGAATGAATATTGTCAAAATAACCATACTACCAAAAGTGTTATACAGATTTAATGTATTCCAATCAAAATTCCAATGATATTTCTCATAGAAACAGAAAAGGCAATCATGAAATTCATTTGGAAAAATAAGAAGCCCACAAAGCCAAAGCAATCCTTAGCAAGATGAGTGAAGCTGGTGGCATCACAAGAGCAAACCTTAAACTATACTACAGAGCAATAATAACAAAAATGACATGGTATTGGCACCAAAATAGACATGTAGACCAATGGTACAAAATAGAGGACACAGAGACAACCCTATACAAATACATTTATCATACTACGGAAAGGTGCCAAAAACATATATTGGAGAAAATATAGCCTCTTCAACAAATGGTGCTAGGAAAACTGGAAATCCATATGCAGCAAAATGAAATTAAGCCCCTATCACTCACCAGGCACAAAACTCAGCTCAAAGTGGATCAAGGGCCTAGGAATTAGACCAGAGACCCTGTACCTAGTAGAAAAAAAGTAGGCCCAAATCTTCATCGTGTCAGATTAGTCCTCGACTTCCTTAACAAGACTCCTAAAGCGCAAGAAATAAAATCAAGAATCAATAAATGGGACAGCTTGAAACTAAAAAGTTTCTTCTTAACAAAAGAAACAATCAATGAGGTGAAGGGAGAGCCTGAAGAATGGGAGAAAATTTTTACCACACATACATCAGATAGAGCACTAATCTCTGGGATAAAGAACTCAAAAAACTTAACAGCAAAAGAAAAAAAAACAATCAATAAATGGGCTAAGGAGCTGAACAAACACTTCTCAGAAAAAGATATACAATCCATCAACAAATATATGAAAAAGTGTTCTACATCTCTAGTAATTAGAGAAATGCAAATCAAAACTACTCTAAGATTTCATTTCATGCCAGTCAGAATGGAAGTTATCAAGAATACAAACAACAGTAAGTGCTGGTGAGGTTGTGAGGGAAAAGCCACACTCTTACATTGCTGGTGGGACTACAAATTGGTACAACCAATCTGGAAAGCAGTATGGAGATTCCTTAGAAAACTTGGAATGGAATCACAATTTGACCCAGCTATCCCACTCCTCAATCTATACCCAAAGGACTTAAAAACAGCATACTATAGTGATGCAGCCTCTTCAATGTTTATAGCAGCTCAATTCACAATAGCTAAACTGTGGAACCAACCTAGATGTCCTTCAATAGATGAATGGATAAAGAAACTGTGATATATATACACAATGGAATATTACTCAGCATTAAAAGAAAATAAAATCATGGCATTTGTAGGTAAATAGATGGAGTTGGAGAACATCATGCTAAGTGAAGTAAGCCAATCTCAAAAAACCAAAGGCCAAATGTTCTCTCTGATAAGTGGATGCTGATCCATAATGAGGGGAGGGCATGGGAGGAATAGAGGAACTTTGGATAGGGCAAAGGGGAGGTAGGGGAAGGGAGGGGGCACAGGGATAGGAAAAATGGTGGAATGATATTGTTTGAAGTCATGCCTCATGGGTCTGCTCGACGAGTTGGGGTCCTGAGAAATGAAAAGGGGTCTTTGGGGAAGATGAAGTGGGGTCTCATGGGAAAGGTTTTAGGGTGATGGTCTGCAGAGTCACTCCACCCAGACTCCAGGGGTAGGTAAGGATGCTCTGCTGGAGCAAGTTGCAGAACCCATTTATTCCAGGAAGTACAGAAGCTTATATAGGGTCCTTGGACCAATCATAGCCCTGAGTTACATCTAATGAGGCACACTCTGCCAGGTATGTGGTTCAACAGCATAGAATGGGGAAAGAGGGAAGGGCGGGGTTGAAGGTATGGGGAGTGCTCCTACAGAATGAGACCGACATCATTACCCTAGGTACATGTATGATAACACAAATGGTGTGACTGTACTTTGTGCACAACCAGAGAAATGAAGAATTGTGCTCCATTTGTGTACTATGAATCAAAATGCATTCTGTTGTCATGTATAACTAATTAGAACAAATAAAATAAATTTTTAAAATTAAAAAATTTCACTGCCATAGAAATATACACAAATTTTAAAAATTAAGAAAGAAACAGAAAACCTAAGTTTTCATTTTAATAGATCTCGTCTTACTATATAAATGAATAGATGATATCATGGTCATTTTTAAAATGATAATGTTAGTCATAATTCTAAAAATAAATTTTTTAATAAAAATTTTTATCAATAACAAGCTGGGAGTGGTGGTACACACTTATAATCCCAGCTACCCAGGAGGCTGAGGTAAGAGGATCCAAATTGGAGACCAGCCTGGGCCACCTAGGCAGCCTCTGTCTCAGAATGCAAAGTCAAAGAGCTGGGCAGTAACTCAGTGTAGGTGCAAGGCCCTGGATTTGATCCTCGTACTCCCTCTGCCCCCCGCCACACACTCAAAGAGTAAATTCAGATTTGGGGATGGGTAGTCAAGCTATTGGGAGGATAGCATTTCCTCAACTAAAACACAAAAGTGTGTTGGCAACTAGGGTTTTGAGAAAACCTCAGGAGTTTAAGATGTCAGATATATGGGAGAAGATGTAGGAGAAGTGGTTGGCTTCATGATTCTGGAGTTCAGAGGGAGTTTATAGATATAAATTTGGCAATTATCAGCATACTCATGAAATTTAACAACCCGAGACTAGGTGAAGTTTAAAAAGCATTGGCTTTAGGAAAAATATCCAAGGATCCTGGAAATTCCAGGATGAAGAGGTCAAAATATTAATTCTATTCTGATTTGGTAAATAATTTTAGGAAGACAAAATTGTTCTTGAAAATCAATTTTAATAAGTTGAAACTTTATATTTTTATTTTAATATATTAGTGGAACAGGAACTTACTGTTATAATCCAGGAATCACCATAAATTCACTTACCGTTTGCAATAGCATGGAATGAGAGTTTATGACAGTACACCTATAAACTTGAGGATAAATGTCCATGCCATAAATCTGATTTTTCCCAATGAAGACATCTGCCTCTCAAGAATGCCAGTTAGTACTCGCACCTTGTCCACCCATGCACTCTGCATTGAGCAATGCTAGTTAGAACTGATCATAAGACTTGTGGGTTTGGTAGCATTACACATAAAGGCACACGTCGAGATATCATCTCAGAAATAACTCATCCTTGTGCTAAGCCAGGACTGGTTGATTTGGGGGATGTTAAGGCCACGTGTCCAAGAACTCATCGCTTCTAATTTGAATATTCAGCACCATGGTCAGCATCTTCTGCCTCTCTTCCTGCAAAGGTTCACCAACAACATGGAATGAGTAGCTGGATTTCAGAGGTCACAGAATCTTTAGATAAACAATCATTCAGAGGTTCAAGAGTCTCTGACATAAATTAAACCACCTGTTTAATTTCTGCATTTTCTCTATGGGTGTCCAGACTCTGGCTTGCACAATTAGCATCATCGGATGATTTCAGTGATATCTGCAGTCTGCTTGGTTAACGCCGTTAACATAATTGAAACACAAAGGCTAGTGTGATCCTAGAACGTAGGGAAAATGCTAATAATAGATACATAACCTTATTTCAGTGTCCGGTATATGCTGGTTCATTTGAATTGCTAACTTTACTTACCATAACAACCCATCCTAGAGTGTAAGGCAATTGCTCTTGACTTCTAGAAGCTGAAATGGGGCAAGTAGTGAGAGGTAAACTTAAGGAAGACAAGCCTTTGTCTCAAAGAATGCCTGCTGTAGTAGAAGATGCAGATAGGGATACAAGAAGCTGTAACAGGGTAACAGAATCTATAAGTAGAAGTGCCAGGGGAGCACAGAAGGATCAAAGCATTCTATTTTAAGAATGAATTACTGTTTTCCCAGGAGGGGTGACACTTAAAGATGAGTCAGAATTTTAAAGAGATATAAGCAAGGGAAGAATAATCCAGAGAGAGATAACTACATAGGCTAAATTACAGGACAGTGTAAATACATTGTGTTTTAAAAAGTCATATCTTGGAGTTGGACATGGTGGTGCATGCCTGTAATCCCAGCTACTTGGGAGGCTGAGGCAAGAGGATCACAAGTTCAAGGCCAGCTTTAGCAATTTAGTGAGACCCTGTCCCAAAATAAAAAATAAAAAGGGCTGGGCATGTAGATCAATGCATCAGGCCCTAGGTTCACAAATAATTTTTTATAAAGTAGTAACTTGGTAAGGTAATGGATATATTAATCAGCTTGGCCGAATCTTTCTACGATGCATGCATAGATCAAAACATCACAATTTACTCCAACACATAAAGAATTACTGTTTATCAATTAAAATTAATTAATTAATTTTAAAAGGAATTAGTCCCTTATTACTTGAAAAGAGAATATACATCATGGGGAAACTGAGAAATAAGGTCATGAAGAGCCAAAATGAAAGAGTCCTCAGAAGGCATACTAAAATGTACAGAAATCCAAGTACTAATTTGTTACTGGAAAAGCTGTGGTAGAAATCTCTGTGAATATTAATCAGTATCCTAAATTGTAAACATTGGGTAGATCAAGAAATCAAGATGTCAAATTCCTGCTGGATAACTCTGAAATGTTTCCATTAGAACAATTAAGAGGATCTTTGGATCACTTTTAGCTAATATTCCTCCACATTAGATTTGGCTATATGATAAGTTTCAAGGAACTCACAGGGAGTAGGTCTGTGGAGTTCTCAAATTGTTGCATGGTAGTGGTGAAGAACAATAGCAGGTAGTCGCATACTTAGCATGGCCTGAGCAGAACTGGAAAGCCCACAGTTCCCCAAAGCAGATCTTCTCCATTCAAATGCCTTGGTGTCTAAAACTACACAATAGCTCCCTTTGGTATACCCTTCGTGACACCTTAGTGTTAATGATAGGACTAGGCATATCATCAACCATGAGAGGAGAGTGTGGAAAAGCACGGGAACAAATGAGTGGACACTGGTAGTTAAGGAAGGAGATTGCAGCAGAACTCAAGAGACAAACTTCACATTTCTGCCTCCTGCTAGCCCTGAAAATACATTTGTCATATTAAATACACTACACATCAAAATTCAGTAAGTCGATAAGCATTCACTGAATATGTACAGTGTGTCAGGAACAAAACAACTGAACAAAGCATGGACACCCATCCTTGAAGGGTTACACTCAGTTGGAAAATAAATACAGTAAAAAGATGTTTTCCCTGCAAGGTGGGATGTGGTCTGATAAAGATGAACACAGATTCTGTGGATGTTCAAACTCCCTCAAGAGGCTTTGGGAATGCTTCGTGAGGGAGAGGATCGTACAGCTGGTTATTAGCACAGCAGGCCTGTCAAAGGCCCCTCACGGTTGAACTCCTCTCCACCCCTGGGGCAGCAGAGCAGGCTGGCGAAAGTCTGGTGGCTGGAGCACCTTCACCAAGGCCAGGATCCTTGGATAATGTCTTCCTTCTCCCAACCCAAAAGACTCCCCAGGAATTGGAGTTTTACAAGGGAATACCTCAACCCAAAGGCAGTGTGTAGGGGTGTGCAATAATAGTTGCCAGGCCCAGAGTCAGAAAGGTCTCTAAGAATAAGGAAGCCAAAGGGTTAGGGAGAAGGCATGAGTCAATGATAGGGAAGAATGCCAGAATGCCAAAATGTACTACAATGGATTTGTTTTCATCTGGCATGAGGAGGCAAACAGATCAGGACATTATTCCAATAAAAAGAAAATGTATTACTTATAGTTCCTACGCGGAGGGAACTTGCCGCATGTCCCAGGTCCACATCAGGAATTGTTCAGGTCAGTCAGGAAACAGAAGAGATGGGAAGACGTGAGCCAGCAGCTGTATTGGGGTTTTCATGGGAAGGAGTGGGTGAGACAAGGTACACTGAATAAGCTTTGGATTGGACAGTTTGAATAATTTCCACAGGCCCTTGGCTAGAGAAATGGCCCCTAGTTTTCTGGTACCAGGCCCTGGGATGGCTTGAGGTCGTAGGAGTATTGGCCTGGTATATCAATTTGATAAAGGAGGTGACTGAGGATTTGGGCTCTGATGGGTTCGCTGGTGTATCAGAGTCATTACTTCTAGGCAAAAGAAGAACTACCTTTGGGAAGAGCAGTCTCTTCCTCAGTCCCCAGGACCCCCAAGATGTCAAAGCACCATAAAATACAGGAAATTAAAAAAACAATACATAAAGTACTGTCTGAAATGTGCAGAATGAATTAAATGACTGAAATAATAGGTAGGAGTCAGGAGGCAATGTCAATCTGATATCTGGGTCTTGAAACATTGGACCTGGTGCCTCGCTCGGGTCGGGTATATGGATCCATGATGACAGCTGGACAAACTTGTTTTGTTTTCCTTTTGCCTTAGAAGAGCCACAGCATTACCAGACTGAGTTTGGGGACAGCCTTTAAGTTGTTGGATAAAATAAAGACAGATTCAAATAATTGCACTTTTGGAAATTTATGAAGGTTTTTAGTTCTGATTCTATTATATTGGGTTTGATGATTTATCACACCATGCCCCACGCATGGGTTGAAACAATAAATGTGCCTTCAAAGCTAGATTCAGGTATCAGCTCACTTACCTTTCAGTTTCTGGCCCAGTAACATTTAATCCTGAACATATATTTAAAACAGACATGGTTTTAAATCACATTTTGTTAATGGGCTCTGTTTTAAATGAGTTTCTTTCTCTAAGTAATGCTACTTTGTGCTTGATTTGTTCAAAAGCTACTTAAAATCCCTTTAACCTCAAATGTATGACTATGTATTAATGCCACTCTTATTTATGGCAACACATATAAAGAGACAGAAATATTTCACCTCATTCTTTCTTTTCTGTATACTCCCCCAAAGGGACCTCATTGTGTTTCTTTAACACAAAGTGACAATTTTTGATGCAGGTTTATTTAATTTTTAAAAATTACTTAGAACAATCAAACATGAACATTAATGAGAAACACATGTGCTGTTCCAAACAGTCTAGCAATGAATGCCAAGCAAGGCTCCCCATCAACACGAGTTGGAGTCAGGTTTCCTGGCCTGGTTGTGCACATGCAGAATCAGAGAGCAGGAGAACGTGAGTGTAGGTGTGTGACTGTTCACGACTGTGTGTGTGTGTGAGTGTGTGAGGGAGAAGGCCTGCTGTGGCTGCTGCTTCCAGAAGCCTAGAGAAGCAATCTTTTACATGTAGCAAGACGCCTTCCAGGATATTAACACTCTACCATTTCCAACAGCCTCTGTTCACACCAGCTCCAGAGTAAACATGAAAGAAACAGGCTCGAGCTGCTAAAAAGCACACAACGCAACAAGGCAAAACAGTTTCAAATCTCATAAAAATGGAAAACGTTTTAAGAACAACTGCTCATTTGTTCAGAAAGTACCCACAAAGCAGGAGGGTAAATAATACATAGTACCTGTTAGATTTATAGGCAAATAACCATTATCTACTCTGTGCAGATGAGTGGAAGATAATTTTATGCAAACCACAATAAGTAAACTCAAAGAGTATGAACTAAGCCTGCACTGTAAAATCAGGAAATTCAAGAAAAATAAATAAGGAAATGGCATTTTCTATATGGTGCTATCACCAACCTGGGAAATCCATTACTGAGTCAAAATCTGGAATAGGATTTTATAAAGGAACTGGCCTGAAATGGAATCCCTTAGGTCTTGTGTGGTGACTTCATACCTAAAGCAAAACTCTGCTCCCCGAGATCTAATTACAAATTGGTCTCCTGTAGAAGATTATGAGAAATTAATAAATTGGAGTTTTTACATTACAGGGTGCACAGAATAAATTCCTTGGGAGCCTTCGTGGTATAATCAATTGTTGAATGAATAACTTTCAGTCAAGTATTATCAGGAGTCAAACACCCAAACTAATGGAGCTTAGGATTTTATGAACTTGAATCTCAAAGCTAAACAGTTAACCAGTGGTTTTAAAAGATTTTTTTTCCCAAAAAACAGAGCATTTGACCTTGGCCAAGTTTAAAATATCTTTAAATTCTGTGGATTTTAAATTTGGAAGTGCCAGGCGCAGTGGCGCATGCCTGTAATCCCAGCACGTTGGGAGGCTGAGATAAGAGAATCGCGAGTTCAAAGCCAGCCTCAGCAACGGCGAGGTGCTAAGCAACTCATTGAGACCCTGTCTCTACATAAAACACAAAATAGGGCTGGGGATGTGGCTCAGTGGTCAAGTACCTCTGTGTTCAATCCTGGGTACCAAAAAATAAATAAATAAATAAATAAATAGATAAATAAAAATAAATTTGGAAGTGAAATAAAGGTTTTTCAGTTTCCTATTTTATTTTCTTTTTATCAGATGTGGTTTAGTGGGTGGTAATGGAAGAGGAAAAAGAAAACATTTGAAGGGTTATATAAAATGCCTAAATTCATTAAACTAAGGGCATCAATTGACCTCTAACAAGCCATATTTTAGTGAGGTGGGTGTCAAAGAATCTGATATCTGTGCTCTAGTTTTAAAAGCCTCTGAGCTTCAAAACAGGATAAAATGTGCTTAGAACAAGATGGGTGTAATTTTTAGTGAAACTTTATTTAAATAGTTTTGTTGAATTAAAAGCTTCAGTCACTTCACCTTATGTAGCAGAACTATAGCAGTAACAAGTCTGCAGAGGCTTTGAAGGCAGAAATAACTGGTTTAAATGTGAATACTGGAAAAAGGGCAGGAAATTTGAGGTTGAAAGACTCCAGAAGCGAAGGATGAGAAGAGCAGAGGGAGAGACGTAGGAAAGAAAGAAAGCAGCATTAATGGTTTCTTTGTGCCAGGCACCAATCTGGGTACTTCCACACACATTTGTCTTCTGCTGCTAGTTGTGAGGTCTTGAGAAAATAACTAAACTGGGTAATGAGGTACAGCACACACCTCAACATACAAGTAGTGACAGGCACATCTTGGCATCTGTGCAGGAAACAGTGACCGCGAGTTCCAAAGCACCTGCCATACTTGAGGATAAGAGAACCAAAAACACCCAACAGAGATCCTCGAAGAACAGCTGAGGTGCACAGGGCTCCGACACCCCGCACAGGAGGAACTCCCAAACCACAGCAGGGAGGAAGGGAGGAACAGGCAAGGCTGGGAAATTGCAGAAAGGAAGATGCTGTGTTTAAAATGGTTGTTCGCAAAGAGCAGAAGGAGTCTGTGAAGTTAGCTTTCTCAAAGCTTACTGAAGTTAATTTTATGAAAAATGGACAACAAAGTCTGTCAAGGTGAAATGTCAATCACGAAAGAGAGAGAAACCACAGTGTATAATTTCAAAGGAACTCAAACTATTAATAAAATGATACAAAACATGAAAGAATAACATAAATAAAAGTGGAAAGTTCAGAAGTAAGCTGATGCAACTCAAGAAAGAATTATAAATATAAAAGTATTTTAAAATGTAACCTGGGCTGGTGATATAACTTAATGGCAGAACACTGGCCTAGCATACATGAGGCCCTGAGTTCAATCACCAGCACCACAAAAATTGATTAGTTAATCTAATTAAACACATGAAACTGTAACCAAGCTATAGACAACACAAAATAGGGCTGGGGATGTGGCTCAGTGGTCGAGTGCCCCTGAGTTCAATCCCTGGTACCAAAAAAAAAAAGAGTAGACAGTGGGTACCAAAGTATAGTTGGAGTAGTAGTTATAATATTCTATAGCATCTAGCACCATAGGGTAACTATAGTCTCAAACAGTTGATTACGCATTTTGACATAACTAGAGGGGAAGGATTTAAAGATTCCAAACATATACAAGTGATAACATCTGAGGAGATGGAATTGTTAATTATCCTGATTTGATCTCAAACAACATATGCAAGTATTGAATTACTTTACCCCATAAATACTGTACCCCATAAGTAAGTACACATGTCAATTAAAAATAAAAAAGGAAAATAAAAGTAACCTAAACTAGCCTATAAGAGTGAATAAATGCAAAAATAATGTATTAAAAATAGAAAGCTAAAATAAGAGAAAATTAACATAAAGAAATGAAGAAACATGAAAAAAAATTAAAACAACAATGAAGAAAGGAAAAAGTTATAAAATTGGTTCTGTTTCCAAATATGCAGTTGTTTCTAGAATACACTTGCTTTCTACACAAGGAAGGACGGAAGGTAGGTTGGAAGGTAGGAAGGAAGGGAAAGGAAGGGAAGGAAATGAGTGGGTGGGCTGGGAAAAAAGAGGAAACAAACGGGGAAGAGAAGGGAGATGAGAGTGAAAGAAGTTTTAAAGTTGAGTTTAAAATGGACGAGATTCCATTTCAGCTCCACACCTAAGCTGAGATTATGCAACTCAGTGGAAGATGATGTATGTCAACCCTAGAAGCATGGATTTATTTTTCACTCAATTTCAAAGTCACTATTGCCACCTGGCAGTGGCTGGGAACTTATATGGAGTGAACTGACGGTCCTGGTTCTGTTGTTAGTGACCCAGAGGATGTGTCACAAATGTTCAGGCTACAGAACATTTACCTTAACCTTTTGTTAAGGACGTGAAGTGGGAGGACTCATGGTGGCCAAATGCCTATGAAGCTGTCCCAATAGAGGGTGCGCCAGCTGTAGTTCTATGCATTTCAGCTCTAAAAATGTTCTAATTCAGCTACTGAGGCTTCTGGGGAAACCCTGGAGGTTAATACAAGCATTAAACTTATCCCATCCTGTCAGGAGGCCTTTGGCAACTACTTTGGCTCTGAATTGGGCCTGGAACACATAATATACACCACAAAAATGTGCATTGAGTGAGAGATGGCACTCACTCCATATCTCTAATGCAAGTGAAAGAGAGATTGCGGAATCAAAGCAATAAGTTGAAAAGAGATGGTGGTCATCTTCTTCTATGAGAATAGACAAAGTAGGTGTGCAGGTTAGCACAAAATAACAGAATCCAGGAAGCGGAAAGGAAAAAAAAAAAAAAGACCGGAGATGTAGCAGTGTGAAAAACATGGCTGAGACTCTGTAGACTTGTTCCCCATTGCCTTTTCTAAGACTTGAATTCTATACACTAAGCTCTCCATCTTATTCGTCTGAATAGACACTAAGTGCCCAATGATCCTCCAGTGGTTCCTCCTTGGTTTCTACAGAGACATGTTATAGCTCAACCATTGAATGTATTGCTTTGAATTTCATTTATTTGTTTGCTTTGTGTATATCTCTACTGGATTTAGATATAATTTTTCAAGAAATTTGTCTATTCATTCTCGCATACCCAAGTCTATTGCAATGTGTTCTCATAAGCTTTGGTTACATTAATAAATGCAGCTGATCTAGGTGGATATACTTGGAGCCTCTTCCTTCCTCACCACGCTATGTACATTTCTCTAATATACACACACATACACATGCACAAATGCATAACTTGCTATGCTGTCTTGCAAGGAACTTCCACTTGAACTTGTATATGGAAGTCCACATGTATGAATTAACAAACAGGCGTGTGTAACTGAACCCACACTTAGCTAATACATTCATTTGACTGTATGCCTTTAAGGATCATCAGGTTGGCACATCACACAACTATTTCTCAAAGTACTATTCCGACTGGAAGAGAACCTGGAGAAGGAGAAAACCATAGGGGTTCATTACTTATTATCTTAATAGTCACTTCCCTCCCTATCCTGACTCTTAGAACAACCCAGTGATGTCATAGTTCTTTTCTTATGTCATATAGGTTGTCAATAGAGATGACCACCTCCAAGAAGAGATCATATATTAAATGTTCCTTGCAACTGAAATCTCCTTTGCATTAAGATGTGCAACAGGAGCTCAACTTAATTTGAAAAGTGGGAAGATGGCTGCATTAATAGCCAGTGGACGTGGACTCTTTGGACCACAGTGGCCATTTGATGATGTCCCAAAGGCAGTCACAAGGTAAGAAAGAATTTTTTATAGACCGTTGAAACAAATCAGGATTAAAATTTAAAAGCAGGATATTTGGACTATTGAATACTTAATCCTCACACATCTGTTTTCTGTTGTGTGTGGATAAAATGCAGAATGATTAACAATGCTAAAAGTAGTGATTTTCAACATATGACTTTCCTGTATTAAAATCCTTCCATGGCACCCTATATTCTCCTATAGCAGACTCTAGGTGGTTTTTCATAGATGGCTTTTTCAAATTTATTTTCTACTTAGACCTAAATCTCTCTCTCAGACTACACCATAATATTTCATGCTTTGTATCCTTGCATGTACTTTGTCTCTCCCTAGGACATCCCTGTCGCGTGCTCTTTAAACAAACTCTCTGTTAAGAGTCCCACTCTGACCCTCTTTTCCTCAAAATGAGCAGATTTCCCCTTGGGGGCTAGAATTCTACTTGTGTCATGATGTTATTATGTCATGCTTCAATATGTTCAGCAATTTTTTGTGGCTACATACCTGACAACTAAGTGTTCCTTGAAGGCAGCAACTATGTTTCATATAGTAACAGTTGTTACTTATTGAACAATTACTCTGTGCCAAGTACTGTGATTGGAAATGTAATTAGGAGCAAAATCATGTCCATAAAATATAATGTATGCAGTAGAAGAACAGAGAAGGTACTTTACGAAATCTGGAGCTTAGAGAAAGTTGCTAGGAGCAAGATTTTTGCTTGGAGAAACAACTGCAGTACTAACACAAGGCTCCCTGGGGATGGAGGCTACCACTGGGGCATGCTAGGCCAGAGCCTCACCTCTGAGCCACATCTCCAGTTCTTTTATACTTTTTATTTTGAGACAGTATCTTCCTAAATTGCTCAGGCTGACTTCAAATTAACAATTCTCTTGCTTCAGTCTCCTGAGTAGTTGGGATTGTAAGTGTGCAGGGTGAGTACAGTATTCAACATATACAGCTGACAAATTTAAGATGAGGTCAAAATATAATCACCTCTGGCATTTTCATATAACTTTAAAGTCTGAGTCTCTTATAAAATATTAGTTCATTTTCTCCTTACTGCCATCTCTCACAGTGTATTTATCACAGTTTTTCTAAGAAGTAGACATAGTGCTAAAGTGACTTGTCCAGAGTCATATATTAATAAATAGGTTGTAACCAATAGATAATAGATAGCTAGATAGGTAGTAAATTAACTAGGTTTTTCAGACACTTGGTTCAGTCAATATAAATGACTGCCATTTATGTGATAATATACAATAATATATTAAAATGATTGCAGCATAAGTATACAGTGAATGAGGTTTTTTGTTGTTTAAAAATATTTTTTAGTTGTAGATGGACACAAATATTATTTATTTATTTATTTTATGTGGTGCTGAGGATCGAACCCAGTGCCTCATGCATGCTAGGCAAGCGCTCTGCCACTGAGCCACAACCCAGCCCCAACTTTTTAAATTTTTGAGACAGGGTCTTGCTAAGTTGCTGAGGCTAGCTTTGAACCTGTGATCCTCCTGCCTCAGCCTCCTGAGCCACTGACATTACAGGTGTGTGCCACCACACCCAACATTCTGAGTTTTGACGAATGTGCTCATGTGAGTAACCATCACCCTGCAGTTACCTTCGGGTTAGCTGAATTCAGTCTATCAACCTCCTATGCTTGGCCCAAGACAACCCCTTACCTACCTCTGTCATAAAAGATACATTTTTTTCTTTCTCTATTCAAGAATTTCTTATAAATGAAAAACATATGCTTCTTTCATCAGAATGGTTTTGAATCTGATTCAAGTTGCATATATCAGTAGTTGTTTTGTTTAATGCCAAATGATATCCATTGTGTGAATATCCCACCATTTGTATTAGCGGACATGTTAATGGGATGTCTGGGTGGTTCACAGTTTTCTGTCATTATGAATACACTGCCATGAACACTTGTGAACAACAGTTTTCATAGACATATATTCTCATTTTTGTTGGATAAAAACTGAGGTGTAGAATTGCTAGGTCATGTGGTAAATGCATATTTAACTGTTGAAACTGCCAAACCGTTTTTCAAAATGGTTGTACCATTTTGCATTCACACAAGCAATATGTAGGAACTCCAGTTGCTCCACATCTTGTCAACACTTGGTACTGTCTCACAATATAATATTATAGTGGGTATTATGACAGTCAAAATTTGACCCCTCTGAAAAACAAAACAAAAGAAAACAAAAAAGATACTCACATCCTCTCCCTGGAAGTTGTAAATATATTACCTTAAGTGATAAAAAAAGGACTTAACAGATGTAATTAAAGTTAAGGATCTACCTTGACATGGAGAGATTATCCTCAATTACCCAGTTGGGTCCACAAGAGCTCTTAAAAGTAGAAAACCTTTCCTGTCTGTGGTTATAGAAAAAAAAAATGGTAAGAAAAGGAGGAGCAGCAAGAACTGGATGGGAACTGGAGCAGCTACAGCTGGCTTTGAAGATGGAGGAAAGAGGCCATGGGTGTAGGAATGTGGGTGGCTGCAAGAAGTTAAATCAGGCAAGGAAGTAGATTCCCTTCCAAAGCACCCAGAAAGGAATAAAAGCTTCCACCCACCTTGGTTTCAGCTGAGTGAGACCCACTCCAGACTTCTGACTCATAAAACTGTAAAATAATGAACTTGTGGTTTAATCACTCTGCTGGCTGGTAGTAATCTGTTACTGTAGCAGAACAGGTGTACACTTGTGTGGGTACACAGTGTATTTCATTAAATTTCCATGATATGAAACGAAGCTGAGTCATCTTTGTTTATTAGATATCTGTGCATCTCCTTTTATGAAGTACTTATACAAGTCTTTTACTCATTTTAATTAAGTCTTTCAAATGTTCATCTTTTTACATCATGAATACAATCCTTTATTCAGATATATTTACAGCAACACTTTCTCTCAGTCCAGTAATTTTCTTTTCATTTTCTTCATGATATCTTTCAAAGGGAAGTTTTAAATTTTGGTAATAGCAATTCAAAATTTTTGTTGATGTTTTATGGGTAGTTCTTTCTGTACCATGTCTATGAAATATGTCCTAGCTTATAAGTCTCAATTATTTTTCTGTTTTCTTCTAGAAGCTTTGTAGTTTTATAGATTTTATGTTTATATCCATGGCCTTGTTAGTTATCTTTTGTGTATGGTGCAAAGAAAAAAATGATGCCTGTTTTAGTCAACTTCTCCATCGCTGTAACCAAAACACATGGCAAAAACAACTTAGAGGAGAACAAGTTTATTTGGGGTTCATAATCTCAGAGGTCTCAGTCCACAGATGGCTAACTTCATTGCTCTGGGCCCAAGATGAGGCAGCACATCATGGAACAAGGACTCAGCAAAGAAAGGCTCCTCAGCTCATGGCAAGGTCAACAAGCAGAGAGACAAAGCGCAACTACTATGATATTTGCTAATAGGTGAAAAGTGGAGACCTCTCTCATGGCAAGGTCAACAAGCAGAGAGACAAAGAGAAATGTTATGGTCTGGATATGAGGTATACCCCAGAACTCACGTGAGAAAATGCAAGAAGGTTTGAAGGAGAAATGATCGGGTTGTAGCCTTAACCTAATCAGTGAATTAATCCCCTGATAGAGATTGAGTTGTAACTGAAATGGTTGTGTATGGCTATAGATGTGAGAATTGGGGCATGGCTTTGGGGTATATATTGGTATCTGGCAAGTGGAGACCTCTCTCTGCTTCCCTCTGCCACACTCTTCTGTCATGATGTTCTGCCTCACCTCAAGCCCTGAGTAATGGAGCTGGCCTTCTATGTACTAAGATCTCTGAAACTGTGAGCCCTCAATAAACCTTTCCTCCCCTAAAATTGTTCTGGTCAGATCTTTTAGTCACTACAGCGAAAAAGCTGACTAAAACAAGAAGGAAGGAAGGGGACACGAGGAAGATGTCCCCTTCTTCTGGGGCATATCCCAGTGACCCACCTCCTCTAGCCATGCCCCATCTGCCTACAGTTACCACTAATCAGTCCATTTAAACTAGGATAATACTGATTAGGTTACAACTCTCAGAATCCAATCATTTCTCCTCTAAATATTCCTGCAGACACACAGGACACCTCACATCCAAACCACAATGAAGCCTATTTATTTTTCACATGTACATTAATTGTTCCAGTGACTTTGGTTAAAACACCATATTTTTCTTTTTGAGTTAATTTGGTACCTTTATCAAAAATTAATTGAAACAACTTGCAGTTCAACACTACAATGAAAGAGAGGCACTTCTCCATACTTCTCCATACTACTTCCACTAAGTACTACTAAATCTCAAGAGATGTACAAAACAAACATTTAAAAAACTCTGAAAGGTGAACAAAAATCAGAACATGTAGCAAATTTAGGACTCAAGGAATGGCATAGTAGTAAGCTTCTTGGGTATTTTCTTCCCCTCATATACTCTATGCTGGGTGCTAGAGAAGCCAGAAACCCAGAAAACCCAACAGAAGAAGTCCCCCCAAAACCAAAAGAAAGGCCTTCTATCATTAAGGAAACAGGAAAGGAGAAAACTACCGAACAGAAAACATTTGAATAATAACTTTCTATTCCATCCAAACACTACAGGAAAAAAATCTATAATCCCACTCCCATCACAGTAAGCAAAACCTAAGTGGAGACCCTAGACTGTCACCACCTTTGAGCTGTAACAAACTGCCCATCCCCCACTAGAACTTTTGTAACCATCCAGTGATAACAAGACCTTCTATCACTATCATGTCAGTGGAGACCTTGTGGGGAGCAAGAATAGGGCACTGCTGCCTGCACAGGTGTCAAACGAGGCTGAGTAGGGAGCCCAGAACACCAGCCCCACATGTTAGTAGTAAGATAGCACCTTCCCCTCCCTCCCAGTGTTAGAGGAAGCCTGCTAAAGCATATTTAAATAAGATCAAGCATTTCATAATGTAATGTCTAAAATTCAAAAATTATGAATCATAACAAGAATCTGGAAAATATCAACTTGAAATAACCCACAGATGCTAACACTAAGATGGCACAGATGTTAGAATTATCGACAGAGGAGGCGGAGCAGACGACCTGGCAGACACGCGGAGGAGGAGCCCAATCGTGCTGCAGCCCCTATCTACCAATAGACTGCTGTCCCTACCTACTTCCATCTACAAACACAGCCAGGACCATGAAGACCATCCCCAAGGTCCCTGTAGGCTCAGCTACACCAGAGGTGAAGTATTGGTAACCTGCAGGGACACTACAAGATTATAGGGTAGAAACTGTAATACCTCAGATCAGCATTGCTAGAGAGGAAGACACATGAACAACATGAAAAAACAAGCAAAGAAAATGCCCCAAACAAACCAAGATGCTACAATAATAGAATCCATTGGCAGCACAGTAGATGAAACGTCAGAGAAGGAATTCAGATCGTACATAATTAAAATGATCTCTGAAGCACAGAATAATATAAGAGAGCAATTACAGGCAACAACTGATCAATCCAACAAACAGATTAGAGAGCAAATACAGGGAACCATTGACCACTCCAACAAAGAGATAATAGAGCAAATATGGGAAGCAAAAGATTACATCAAGAAAGAGATAGAGACTCTGAAAACAATCCAAGCAGAAATCCTTGAAATTAAGTAAACAGTAAACCAAATAATAAATTCAATAGAAAACATCACTAACAGACTAGATAATTTGGAAGATAGAATCTCAATGAAGACAAAATATATATTCTTGAAAATAAAGTTGAACACACAATGAACATGATAAGAAACCATGAACAAAACATCCAAGAATCATAGGATAACATTAAAAGACCAAATTTAAGAATTATTGGGCTAGAGGAAGGCACAGAGATACAAACCAAAGGAATGCACAATTTCTTCAATGAAATAATATCAGAAAATTTCCCAAACATGAAAAATAAATTGGAAAAATCAAATACAAGAGGCTTACAAAACAAGGACAGTGGTGCATGCCTGTAATCCCAGCACTTTGGGAGACTGAGACAGGAGAATCACAAGTTCAAAGCCAGCCTCAGCAATGGTGAGGTGCTAAGCAACTCAGTGAGACCCTGCCTCTAAATAAAAACACAAAAAATAGGGCAGGGGATGTGGCTCAGTGTACCCCTGAGTTCAATCTCCAGTACCAAAATTAAAAAGACTATAAATGATCCACACCAAGTAACATTATAACAAAAATGCCTACCATACACAATATGGACAGAATTTTAAAATCTGCAAGAGAGAAAGTACAGATTACATACAGGGAGAAACCAATTTGGATTTCAGCAGATTTCCCAACCAAGACTCTCAAAGCTAGGAGATCTTGGAACAACATATACCAAGCTCTAAAAGAAAATGAGTGCCAACCAAGAATCTTATATCCAGCAAAATTAAGCTTCCAATTGGATGACAAAATAAAAACCTTCCATGACAAACAAAAGTTAAAAGAATTCACAACGAGAAACTTGCATTAGAGAACATTCTCGGCAAAATATTTCATGAGGAGGAAATGAAAAACAACAATGAAAATTGGCAAAGGAAGGGACTACACTAAAGTAAAAGCCAATCAAAGGAGAAACCAAGTCAAGTTAAAAAACAAAAATAAACAAAAATGACCAGAAATACAAACCATGTCTCAATAATAACCCTGAATGTTAATGGCCTAAACTCATCAATCAAAAGACATAAACTGGCACATTGGATTGAAAAAAAAGACCCAACAATATGCTGTCTTCAAGAGACTCATCTCATAGTAAAAGACATCCACAGACTGAAGGTGAAAGGATGAGAAAAAACATACCACTCAAATAGACTGTGTAAATAAGCAGCGGTTTCCATCCTCATATCAGATAAAGTAGACTTCAAAGATAACCAGAAGGGATAAAGAAGGACATTTCTTAAGGGTACTATACATTAAGAAGACAGAACAATCATAAATATCTATGCCCTGAACAATGGAGCATCCACATATATCAAACAAATCCTTCTCAATTTCAAGAATCACAATACCACAACACAATAATAGTGGGTAACTTTAACACCCTTTTCTCACCACTGGACAGGTCTTCCAAACAAAAACTAAATGAAGAAATCATAGAACTCAATAATACAATCAATAATTTAGACTTAACAAACATATACAGAATATTTCATCCATCAACAAATGAATACACTTTTTTCTCAGCAGCACACGGATCCTTCTCTAAAATAGATAATATGGTATGCCACAAAGCAAGTCTTAGCAAATACAAAAAAAATAGAGATACTACGCTGCATTCTATCAGACCATAATGGAATGAAATTAGAAATCAATGATAAAATAAAAAATAGAAGCTACTCCAACACCTGAAGACTAAATAATATGATATTGAATGATGCTTGGATAACAGAAGACATTTAGGAGGAGATAAAAAAAAATTCTTTGAGGTAAATGAGAACTGCCATACAATATACCAAAATCTCTGGGACACTATGAAGGCTGTATTAAGAAGAAAGTTCACTGCATTGAGCTCATTCATTAAAAGAAGAAAAAGTCAACAAATAAATGACCTGATATTACATCTCAAAGCTCTAGAAAAAGAAGAACAAATCAACACCAAAAGAAATGGAAGACAGGAAATAATTAAAATCAGGGCTGAAATCAGTGAAATTGAAACAAATAAAATAATTCTAAAAACTGACAATACAAAAAGCTGGTTCTTTGAAAAAATAAATAAAATTGATAAACCCTTAGCTACCCTAATGAAAAGAAGGACAGAGAAAGCTCAAATTACTAAAATTTGAGATGAAAAGGGAAATACCACAACAGACACTATGGAAATACAGAAGATAATTGAAAACTATTTTGAAAATCTATACTCCAGTGAAATAGAAAATCCCAAAGACACCGACAAATTTCGAGGGGCATATAATCTGCCCAAACTGAATTAAGAGGACGCACACAACTTAAACAGACCAATTTCAAGCAAGAAAATTGAAGACACCATCAAAAACTTACCAACCAAGAAGAGCCCATGACTAGATGGATTCTCAGCCAAGTTCTACAAGACCTGCAAAGAAGAATTAATACCAATACTCCTCAAATTATTCCATGAAATAGAAAAGGAGGGAACCCTTCCACACTCATTCTGTGAAGCTAGTATCACCCTGATTCCAAAACTAGACAAAGACTCATCAAAGAAAGAAAACTTCAGACCAATATCCCTGATGAATATTGACACAAAAATTCTTAATAAAATTCTGGCAAATCATATACAAAAACATATTAAAAAGAGAGTGCACCATGATCAAGTGGGGCTCATCCCAGGTATGCAAGGTTGATTCAACATACAGAAATCAAAAAACATAACTCATGACATCAATAGACATAGTCAAGAATCATATGATTATCTCTATAGATACTGAGAAAGCATTTGATAAAATATAGCACCTCTTCATGTTCAAAACACTAGAAAAACTCAGGATAATAGGAACTTCAACATTGTAAAAGCTATCTATGCAAAACCAAAAGCCAACATCATCCTCAAAGGGGAAAAAATGGAAGCAATCCCCCTAAAAACAGGAACAACACAGGGATGTCCTCTTTGACCACTTCTATTCAACATAGTCCTTGAAATTTCATCAAGAGTAGTTAGACAGACAGAAGAAATTAAAGGGATAAGAATAAGAAAAGAAGTTGTTAAACTATCATTTGCCAACAACATGATTCTTTACTTAGAAAATGCAAAAAATTCCACCAGAAAACTTCTAGAATTAATAAATGAATTCAGCAAAGTAGCAGGATATAAAATCAATAACCATAAATCAAATGCATTTCTATATATCAGTGATGAATCCTTTGAAAGAAAAATTAGAAAAACTACCCCATTCACAGCAGCTTCAAAAAATAAAATAAAATACTTGGGAATCAATTTAACAAAAGAGGTGAAAGACCTTTACAATAAAAACTACAGAAAACTAAAGAAATTGAAGAAGACTTTAGAAGATGGAAAGATCTCCCATGCTCTTGGATAGGCAGAATCAATATCATCAAAATGGCCATACTACCCAAAGTGCTATACAATTTGATGTGATTCCAATTAAAATCCCAACATCATTCTTTATAGAAATAAAAAAAGCAAACATGAAATTTATTTGGAAAAATGAGAGACCCAGAATAGCCAAAACAATCCTGAGCATGAAGAGCAAAGCAGGAGGCATCACAATACCAGACCTTAAACTATATTACAAAGCTATGATAACAAAAACACCATGGTATGGGCACCAAAATAGACATGTAGACCAATGGTATGGAATAGAAGACACAGAGACAAACCCACATAAATACAGTTATCTCATACTAGACAAAGGTGCCAAAAACATACATTGAAGATAAGAGAACCTCTTCAACAAATGGTGCTGGGAAAACTGGAAATCCATATGCAGCAAAATGAAATTAAACCTCTCTCTCTCACCACACACAAAACTCAACTCAAAGTGGATCAAGGACCTAGGAATTAGAACAGAGACTCTCCACATAATTCAAGAAGAAGTAGGCCCAAATCTCCATCATGTTGGATTACGCCCTGACTTCCTTAATGAGACTCCTATAGCGCAAGAAATAAAAGCAAGAATCAATAAATGGGATGCATTCAAACTAAAAAGCTGCTTCTCAGCAAAAGGAACAATCAATGCGGTGAACGGAGCCTACATTCTGGGAGCAAATTTTTGCCACACACACATCAAATAGAACACTGATCTCCACGATATATAAATAACTCAAAAAAATTAACACCAAAAAAAACAAATAACCCAATCAATAAATAGGCTAAGGAGCTGAATAGACACTTCTCAGAAAAAGATATATAATCAATCAACAAATACATGAAAAAATGTTCAACATCTCTAGAGAAATGCAAATCAAAACTACTCTAAGATTTCATCTTACTCCAGTCAGAATGCCAATTATCAAGAATACAAACAACAATAAGTGTTGGCGAGGATGTGGGGGGAAAGGCACGCTCAGACATTGCTGGTGGGACTGCAAATTGTTGCAACCAATCTGGAAAGCAGTATGGAGATTCCTTAGAAAACTTAGAATATAATTTCCATTTGACCCAGCTATCCCACTCCTCGGTCTATACCCCAAAGACTTAAAAACAGCATACTACAGTGACTCAGCCACTTCAATGTTTATAGCAGCTCACAATAGCTAGGCTCCAACCCAGATGCCCTTCAATAGTCAAATGGATAAAGAAACTGTGGTATATATGAACAATAGAATATTACTCAGCATTAAAAGAGAATAAAGTTATGGCATTTGCAGGTAAACGGATGGAGTTGGAGAACATCATGCTAAGTGAAGGAAGCCAATCCCCAAAAACCAAAGGCCAAATGCTGCCTCTGATAAGTGGATGCTGATCCATAATGTAGAAGGAGGCATGGGAAGAATGGAGAAACTTTGGTCAAAGGGTAGGGAAGGGGTGGGACTGGGGGCAGGATAGAGGGTGGAATGTGATGGACAACAGTACCCTAGGTTCCTGGATGACTGCACATATGGTGTTACTCTGTATTGTGTACAACCAGAGAAGTGAAAAGTTGTGCCCCATTTGTGTACAATGAATCAAAATGTATTCTGCTTTCATGTAAAACTGATTAGAATAAATAAATAAAAATAATTATGTAACAAATATTTAAAACAGCCATAATAAAAAGGATTCACTACGAAATTATGAATAGGAATTTACACGATATACAATGGCATACAATTATATGCACATATCATGCCATTATCAGTTCCCTGGTGTTCTTATTGTAATATATTTATGCAAGACACAACTATTGGTGAAACTAGGTGAAGGTACACTGACTCCTCTCAACAATTTTTGCAACTTCCTACGAATTAAAAATGCTTTAAGAAATGATTTGAAAAATTAATTGGAGTATAATTGAATGAGTCTTTTTCTGGGTTCTGTATTCTCTCCTATTGATCTATATCTCCATCCTTATGCCAAACAGGCTGATTTGATTAACAAAGTCAATTTTTAAATTTTTTAATCGTGATGGTCTGAGATCTGTTCCTCAAACTTGTGTAAAGTTAACTGATTTCCCTTCTCCCATATTCCAATTCTGCTGAAGTGAACAGCCCTTTCTGTTTCCATTCTCACGAGGACAAGGACCAGAGAGCCACTGTTTTAACCACAGAGGACCCAGCAGCACCCCAACATTCGCCTGCGCCCATGGCGTTACAGACAGGTTGCGGGACGCAGGCGCGTCGGGGAGGGCAGGGCGGCCACAGGCGCATGCGCGTCGGGGGCGGGCGGGGCAGCCGCAGGCGCAGACGCATGCGCACTGGGGGCGGGCCGGGGCGGCCGGGGCGGGTCTGGGCAGAGCCGGCGCGCAGGGCCCCGGAGCAGTGGGAGGAGCCGCCGCCTCACCGTGGTAACGCCGCGCCGCCGCCACCGCCGCCCAGCCTTGCGGGCCTTGGGTCTGTCAGCGCTTTAGAGCGTGAGGGTGCTCCAGGCCGGGTCCGACAGCCCGCCGGCCTCGCCGCTAGCCGAGCCCCCGAGCCGCGGCCGCCATGCAGGGGGAGGACGCCCGATACCTCAAAAGGTGACGACCGGCCCTGCCTCCTCGCGGCGCTGGGGTCGCGCAGGGGTGCCTTGGGCCGAGCTGTCACTGCACAGCGGGCTGGGACTGGCGGGAGCGCGGGGAAGGCGTCGGGGAGCGCGGCTGCGGGGCCCGGGCTGGGCCGCTCGCCGCGCCTCTGCGGGGCGGCCCCGCGCCTGCCTTTGACTGCCCGCCCCTCAGGCCCAGGGAAGGCCCGGCCGCCCCTCCGCGGGCCTCGTGACCCAGGCCCTGGGGCCTGAGATCCACCTGCCCTTTCAGGGTCCTCGTGACCCAAGCTCTGGGGCCCGAAGTCCCCCTGCCCCTCCAGGGTCCTCATGACCCAGGCCCTGGAGCCTGAGATCCACCTGGCCCTTCAGGGTCCTCGTGACCCAGGCCCTGGGGCCTGAGGTCCCCCTGCCCCTCCAGGATCTTCATGACGAGCCCCCTGGGCCCGGGTCTGAAGTCCCCAGGCCTCTCCACGGTCCTTGTGACAAAACCCCTGGGCCCAATTCTGAAGTCCTCCTGCACCTTCAGGGTTCTCATGACTAGGCACTTGGGACTCAGGCCTGAAGTGCCCCTGCCCCTCCAGGCCTAAGACAGGGTCTTCAAAGGCCCTTGCCTGAACTCCGCTGCCCCTCCATGGCCTAATGATAGGACCCCTGGGGGCCCTGGCCTGAAGTTCCTGACCCCTATGCCGAATACAAGGCCCCCAAGGAGTCCCCGGGCCTGATGTAACACCCCCCCCACACACACACACACATCTTGGGGTTCACAGTCAAGGGGTTTTGAGATGATGGGAGAAAGTATGGCAGGCTAGATTGACATGTGGCATCCCAGTCTACTACTACTTTCTTCCACCCTTTCATCCTTTTGTGGTACATACAATATAATTTCTCGTATAAATATTTATAGAATCAATTACTCCTTAAAATTGAAATCTGTTGGGTTTTTTTTTTATTTTTTATCTATGTCAAAGATAAGATCATCCCTGGTGAAAAAAAAAGATAGCTTTCTTTGGACCCACATTAGCAGTGACCCAACAGGAAAAATCTGAGTTTGAATGTTCCATTTCTAGTTAAGACTGTTTCTGATTCAGTAAATAAATACACTAGGAAAGTCACGTTTTCTTCCCTCATCTGAAAATAGGACAAATATTTATCTTGTGAGCTATGAGGACAAAATATGACTTTTTAAAAGATACAAGATGCATGTTAGGTGGTGACATTACTTCAAATCATAATGTACCTTCATTGAACATATTTTTCCTGGCTTGGCAGGCTCTGGTTGTCACAGAAAGATCTAAGCAATAATAGGCTCTTAAAAGGGATTCAAACAATAGCAAATGAAATAAACTACACTACCTTTGCAAAACTAAGGAATATGTTGCTTGCCTTTTAATTTTATGTAAATGTATCTGCAACTGGGTAATAACCAGGCTTTATCAAAGAGTTTTTAAAGGAATATATAATCATAACAAATATGTAGTTGTTACTTATTTTTTTCCCTGAATTTTGCTTACCCCTTGGTTAAAATTTTTGTGACAAAAGAAAAACTCTCTTTCAACTTCAAATTTAAGATTGTTCTAGAGCAAAATGTTGCTGTTATACCATTTCCTGATTTTCATGTAACATG
This sequence comes from Geosciurus inauris, assembly GCA_004024805.1. Classification (NCBI taxonomy): domain Eukaryota; kingdom Metazoa; phylum Chordata; class Mammalia; order Rodentia; family Sciuridae; genus Geosciurus; species Geosciurus inauris. The sequence goes on from PVHX01003149.1 coordinate 90,801, forward strand.
GTTTTAGTTTAGGATTATTGTACTAATATGAACTCTTAGGTATATTGTGACTTGTAATTCTCAACCTTAGCTAACTTTAAAGCCATATTATCTAGATTTCAAAAAGTAAAACTGAACCAATTGCTAATGTTTGAAGTAAGTTAAAGTCACACTCTGGGAAGGCTGAAAAATACATTTCTCAATTTTGCCTAATTCTGACAAAATTTTTACCTGCTTCAGGTTAGAAATATACAGCTGACCTGTATACAAACAAGGCTGATGAAAAATATTTGTTTGGCAAAACTAAATTATTGGCTCTTAAATAGCGATTATATATATTTCTAGCCATATTTTTATTTTTATATTATTTTTAACAAGACAGCAGTATGTTTGAATCTAATGGAGTCTTTCCAGTTTTAATTAATTTTGGTGGTTTTTTTGTAATTGTAGCCACAATCTAGTTTCTGAAAAATCTATTTATGTATACGTTTGCAACATTTATATATATTTACATGTGTAATAGAGTATAGAATCAGAAATCTTGGGTTTAATTTTTTGTTCTGCTGCCATTAGTGCTTTTTTTTTTGATAGCACTGAATAAAATACCAAATATGTAAGATGTGCCTAGTATTATTCTGGTCACTGGTGAAATGACTAAACAGATACAGTTCATATCCTCTGAAATATTCAAACAAGTAAGTGGATAGTTATGTTCAGTTATTTTCTCTTTCTCTTAAAACTTTAGTGGTTTTCCATTATTTTAGAGTTAGAACGTGTACCTTTTCAACTTTATCTCTGCTCTCCTCCTACTTGATAATCCATATTTTAGCATTACAGAAATAACATCCTTTCATCACTGTTTCAGTGTTTGGTTCCTATGTGCACATCCCTGTGTTTGGAACTTAACTTGTTCTTACCTAGCTTCATCTTTCTGTTTGAGCCAAGATGTCACTTTTCCCAGAGAGCTTTCCTGAGCCTCTCTTTCTTACCCCAGAGTCCAGGTCCAATATACTTGTTAGGTTCTCATGGTACCTCAGTCCTTATTTCACCCAATATTACTATATTGTTTGTATTTCCTTCTGGTCCATAAACTTCGTAAGGGTGAGGTACTGGTTGTCTTCCCATTGTATCCTTAGCACAGTTCCCAGAACATTCATGAAGCTAGAATGAGACTAAAAAGAAATGTGGGACAAATCATATAGGACTTAAGAGCTGTATGTAGTGAAGAATTGAAGCTTTATTGCACATTGAACCATTGAAATCTGTTGGGTGAATAACATGTCATTTGTTCATTCAATAGTTATTTGAAATCCTACCATGTAGAAGTCATTTACCCATGTAATAAAACATATTTAATGAAAGATACTTTTCTCTGCCTTTATGGCATTTATACTCCAGCAGAAATACAAAATTTAAACACTGTATTGTCAGAAGTAACATACTGATACTTATTGTATTTATCAATGCTGTATGAAATAAGTTTGTGGCTTTTGTGTCAAACTTTTTTCACATAATCACGGTCCATCTACATTGTAGCATGTATCAGTTCTTCATTCCTTTTTATAGCTCAATAGTATTTCATTGTATGGATATACCACATTTTGTTTATCCATAACTCATCTTTTGATGGACACCTGGATTGTTTCTATCTGTTGACCATTGGGAATAAAGTTGCTGTGAACATTATAAATTTTTGTTTGAACATGTTTTTTCAATTTTATATATAACTAAGTGTGGAGTTGGTGTGTCATATGATAATTCTTTGTTCAACTTACTGAGGAATCACTAAAGCATTTCCCAGAGTGGCTAAACCTTGTAAAAATTTAATATTCCCACCTGCAGTGTATAAGAATTCCACTTTGTCATCTTCTCCCCAACATCTATCGTTTCCTTTTTTGCTATTTTGTTTCATTTTTGTTCATTTTACAATAATGGCCATTCTAGGTCATGTAAAGTAGTATCTTATTTTGATTTTGATTTGTATTTCCCTAATTACTAGTAACATTGAGCTCTATCTGTGTACTTAGTCATTTGTATTTTCTTCTTTAGAAAGAGTTTTTTAAAAATATATTCTGGATAGTAGGATAGTAGATCCTTATATATGATCAGCAGATATTTTGTTCTATTCCCTGGGTTGTCTTTTTATTATCTTCATAGTGTCTTTTCTTGTGCAAAAGTTTTAAATTTTGGTGGAGTCTAATTTATTTTTTCTGAGTTGCTTTTACCTCTGATATCATTTTAGAAACCATTGCTAAATCCAAGATCAGGAAAGTTTCCCTTTATGTTTTATTCTAAGCATTTTATATAGTTCTTAAATTTATGTCTTACCCATTTTGAATTAATTATCGTATAGGGTGTGTGGTAATGGTCCAACTTCATTCTTTTACATGTGGATATACAGTTGTCCTAGCACCATCTGTTAAAGAGATTATTCTTTCCATTAATGGTTTGAGCATCTTTGCTGAAAATTAATTGACTGTAGAGGTAGGTGTTTATTTATGGAATCTCAATTCTATTCCACTGATCTGAACATCTATCCTTGCGCTACTACCTCACCATTTTGATTACTGAAGCTTTGTAATAAGTTTTGACATGGGTGATATCCTCCAACTTCAAGATTGGGTCTTCCAACTTTGTTGTTCCTTAACAAGATTGTTTTAGTTATGCAGAGTCCTTTGTGTTTCTATGTGAATTTTAGATTTGGCTTTTCCATTTCTGCAAAAAAGGCTATTGAGACTTTGATAGGGATCATATTAAATCAGTAAATTACTTGGGGAAATACTGCCATTTTGATATTAATTCCTCCAGTCCATGAACACAAGATGTCTTTTCTTTTATTTAGTTCTTAATTTCTTCAACAATGTTTTATAGTTCTCAGTATGTAAGTGTTACACTTCCTTGGTTATATTTATGTCTAAATGTTTTATTTTTAATACTATTGTAAATGGAATTGTTTTCTTAATTTCCTTTTCAGATTTTTTATTGCTAACTTACAGAAATACAATTGATTTTTTAATGTATTAAAAAAATCTATTCTGATGTATTCTGCAACTTTACTGAATTTGTTCATTGGCTCTAACAGGATTTTTTGTGCATTTTAAAGAATATTCTAAATATAAAATGTGTTATCTGAAGAGAGAGATAATGTTACTTTTTTCTTTCCAATCTGTCCCATTCCATGGGTTGTCTTTTTTCTACCTTGATAGTGTCCTTTCTTATGCAAAAGTTTAGAATTTTGGCTTTAAATTTTTAGGAAAAGTTTTAGATTCTTTTCTCCATGCCTCATTGCTCAGGCTCAAATTTTCAGTACTATGTTGAATAGAAGTGTCAAGATAGACATCTGGTCTTGTTCCTAATCTTAAGGGAAAGCTTTCATTCTTACACCACAGAATACTAACTGTCAATTTTTTATACATACCTTTTTTTTAAAAATATTTATTTATTTTTTTAGTTGCAGGTGGACAGAATATGTTTATTTTATTTTTATGTGGTGCTGAGGATCGAACCCAGTGTCTCACACATGCTAGGCGAGCACGCTACCCCTGCGCCATAACCCCAGCCCCTTTCATACATACCTTTTATCATGTTAAGGAATCATTCTTCTATTCCAAATTTATTGAGTGCTTTTGTAATGGATGGGTTTTGTCATATTTTTTTCTTCATCAATTGGAGTAATCATACACTTTTTTCTTCTTTCTATTTATATGCATTACATAAGTCTAAATTATGTTTGTTTTCCTTGTATAACTCATTATGTGAATTATCCTATAAAATTTACTTAGCCATGGTGTGTAGTCCTTTTAATATGCTGCTGGATTCTATTTGCTGTTATTGTGAGAATATTTGTATCTACAGCCACAGAGGATATTTGTCTATAGTTTTTTCATAGGGTCACTTTGATATCAGGATAATGGTAGGCTCATGGAATAAATTAAGAAGTGTTTCTTCTGACTGGGGCTGTAGCTTGGTGGTAGAGCTCTTGCCTTGCATGTGTGGGGCACTGGGTTCGATCCTCAGCACCACATAAAAATAAATAAAGATACTGTGTACATCTACAACAACAAAAAAATTAAAAAGAAAAGTGTTTCTTCTTCTCTTCCATTTTTGGGGAGGAGTTTGAGAAGGACTGGTATTAATTCTTCTTTAAATGTTTGGTAGAATTCACCAGTGAATCCCTCTGGTCCTAGACTTTTCTTTGTTAAGAGGTTTTTGACTGCTGATTCAATCTCTACTTGTAGTTCTAGTCAGCTTGCTTGCTTTTCTTTCAAGTCAGTTTTGGTGGTAGGTATATTTTTAAGAATTTATGCCTTTCACCTAGGTTATCTAGTTAATTGGCATATAGTTGTTCATATTATGCCTCTATATTATTTTTTTATGTTTATAAGGTCAGTAGTGATGTCCTACTTTTATTTCTGATCCTAGTAATTGGATCAGTAATTGGTAATCAGTCTAAATAAACATTTGCCAATTTTGTTGATGTTTTCAGACAACATCAACAAATCTATTCTGATTTTTATCTATTCTTTTTCTATTTACTATTTTATCTCTTATCTTTATTATTTCTTCTGTTAGCTTGGGATTTAACTTTTGCTTTTCTTTTTCTAGTTTCTAAGGTATAAAATTAGGTTATTGATTTGAAATCTTTATTATAGGCGTGTGTGTAGCTATAAATTTCCCTCTGAGCACTGCTTTTGGAATATTCTATTTGCATTCTTCTCAAAGTATTTTCTGATCATTCTAGTGATTTTCCCCCCATTGGTTGTTTAGGTGTGGGCTACTTAATTTCCATGTACTTGTGAATTTTCTATTTTTCCTACTATTATTGATTTCTGATTTCATTCACTTGTGAATGGAGAACATAGTCTGTATAATCTCAGTCTTTTAAAATTTATGAGTTGTTTAGTTACATAACATAAGATCCATACAGAAGAATATTCTATGTACACTTAAGAGTAATATGTATTCTGTTTGGTGGTGGAATTCCTTTATATGTATCTTAGATCTAATTGGCTTATACTATTCAAGTCTTCTGTTACTGGTCATCTATGTAGTTCTAATCATTATTCAAAGTATTGTATTGAATTCTTCAATTATACAACTGTTTATATTTTCTTTTCATTCTGTAAATTTTTGCTTCATTTAATTTTTTGGTACATATGTTTATAATTTTTATATCTTCTAGACTGATTGACTCTGTTGTCAGTGTTGTTTTGAATATGAGGTGTCCTCCAAGGGCTTCTGTGTTATCACAGGAATATTCAGAGGTGAAATGATTACATAAGAGCTATAACCTAGTTTGAATCAGTCCATCCTAGTTTAAATAAATGGGTGGGAACTACAGGCAAGTGGAGTGTGGCTGAAGGAGGAAGGTCACTTGGGGGGGACTGTCCTAGAAGGGTGCTACTTCCCTGTGGATCCCTTCCCTGTTCTTTTCTCTCTGATCCCTTGTTGCCATGAGAAGCAGCTTTCCTTTCTCATGCCCTTCTCCTGTCATATTCTACCTTGCCTTGGACCCAGAGCAATGGAGTTGGCCATCTATGGACTCAGACCTCTGATACTAGGAGTCAAAATAAACTTGTCCTCCTCTAAGTTGTTCTTTTTGGATATTTTGTTCACAGGGATGTAAAACCTGGCTAAAACAGTCAGTATATAGTGTCTTTCTTTGTTTCTTGTAACAATTTTTTAAAAGTCTGTTTTGTCTGATATTTGTGTAATTGTTCCGTTTTCTTTGGGTACTCATTTTCCATCCTTTACTTTAACCTATTCATGTCTTTGGATCTAATGTGAGTCTCTCATAAACAGCATATACATAGGTCATTTCTTAATTATCTATTCTGCTAGTGATTGCCTTCTGAGAGTTTTGTTCATTTATATTCAAAGTAACTACTGATAGGGATTTACTTCTGCCATTTTGCTGTTTGTTTTCTGTTTGTCAAATCTTTTTTGTTCTAAGGTTATCCATTATGTCTTTTGTATTTTATTGATTTGTATTTTATAGTTTTGATTCTCATTTTTTTCTATATGTCTTTTAGTGATTTCTTTTGAGGATTACAATTAACATCTAAGCTTATAAGAAATTTTGTTTGAATTAACTAACAGCTTCAGTAATATATAAAAACTACTCCTGTCATCTTCAACACTCCTTTGTATTGTTTTAAGATATATTTGTAATTATTATTTTGCACATTCTTCTTTTCAATAATATGGGGGAAAGTCATTTCAAATTCAAAATATCATAATACAGGCTTTTTCTACTTACCTATGTAGTTACCTTTACCACTGTTCTTTATTTCTTCACATGGTCCTTTCACTTCACACTGCAGGAGCCCCCTTTTTAGCATTTCCTATAGGGCTGGTATACTATTAATGAACTTTTTAAGATTTTGTTTGTCTTGGAATTTAATTTCTCCATTATTCTTTAGGGTATGAATATAAAATTCCTGGTTGTCAATTTTTCATTTAGCACTTTATACCATCCATTGCTTTCTGTCCTCCATGATTTTTGTTGAGGTATTGGCTATTGACCATAGCAAAAGAACCCTTTCTACATAATGAGTCACTTATTTATTGCTATTTTCAAGATTCTGTATTTTTGGCTTTTAATAATGTGATCATAATGTGTCTCATTGTCTCTTAGTATCTGTTCCCTTAAATTTTTTTTTTTAATTTTTTTTTAGTTGTTGGATCTTTATTTTATTCATCTATTATTTATATGTGGTGCTGAGGATCGAACCCAGTGCCTCACACATGCTAGGCAAGCGCTCTACCACTGAGCTACAGCCCCAGTCCCCCTTAAATTTTTTTTTTATTCTGTTTTTTTTTCTGTGTCCCAGACTGGTTAATTTGACATATTTTTCAAGTTTAATGATTCTTATCCTATTTAGTCAAATCTGCTGTTGAACTCCTGTTATAATTTTTTACTTCCATTATTATATTTTTCAGCTCCAGTATATTTATCTGGATGCTTTATATATTTTGTTGATATTATTTATTTTTTGAAACATTGTTTTCCTGACTTCATTTAGTTTTATGATTTCCTTTAGCTCTTTGAACACATTTAGGACAGGTTTTTGAAAGGTCTTTATCTAGTAATCCAGTGGGTGTGCCACACCATGGAAAGTTTCTATAAAATATTTTTCTTCTGGGACTGGGCCACAGATTCTTGTTTCTTTACATGCTTCATAATCTTTTGTTGAAAACTAGATATGTTGAATATTATGATGTGCCAAGAAAAGAGGAGGGAGGGAGGACAGAAGTTCTTTGCAGGTTGGCTCTGTTTGGGCATTCCTTTTTACACTTAGCTAGGTGACATATAACTCTACCTTAGCCCTCACTTCCTGCTTGCACAGATTATAAAGATTAACAAGAGGTAAAAATTTATGATCTTCTCAGGTCATTTCTGCAAGGGTGTCCTATCCTGTGCATACTCACGGATTTCTAGATTCCTCTTTCTAGGCAAAAAAACCTTTGTTCCTCCCCAAAATCTTATCTTCTTTGGACTTCCTCTAAGACTTTCAGCATTTTTCCCTTTTTTTGACTGAACTATTCTTTGCCCCCAGGGGCAATAATTTGTGTGCTTGGCTTCCACCAATTTTGTTGCCCACATAGCCATATTGTCCTGATAGAGTTCCAAGTTAGGCAAAAGGGAAGCCCCTTGCAGCACACTTTAAGAGAAACCCAGCCAGTTTCAAAGCAGATAAACAAAACTTGAGAGCAAGATCTACTTGACTCCCTCTGGAATTAAGTGCCTACAAAGGGAACATGGGCAGTCCTCAAGACTACCATTAATTTTAACATGACTTATTTTTTGAGTATGATGTATTAATATAAATGTGTCAAAACTTATTTAAATGTATAAAATATCATTTGACTGGACATGGTGGTGCATTTCTGTAGTCCCAGCTACTCTGGTGGCTGAGATAGGAAGATACTTGGGCCCAGAGTTTGAGGCCAGCTTGGTCAACAGAGCAAGACCTCATCTTTAAAAGCAAACTAGAACGAAAGAAAAATCACTTGAGACCTAGGATGATTTCTCTGTCTTCAGAGGAATTTTTTTTATGATATGTAATAAGTGGTCCAGAAAATTCAGAGACACCTTAACTAGTTCTCAGGAATTCAAATATATAAAGCTGGACTTTTAATCTTATTGGAGACCAGTCTGCATCTGTTTCACAATTAATCCTGGGATGTAGTCGTCTTGTTTTCCACTCAGAGTTTGGAGCTTTAACAGTGCCACTGCTGTTTGATACACCCTGGACTCCAATTTTTGTGTCCCTAGCCACATGCTACTAATAAAAGATTCCAAGCCTCTGAATTATGTCTTTTCAATTAGTAAACACCTCTAGGGAAAAGCAGCCTCAAATTCAAACTTACCTCTCCTCCTCTTCATTTTCTTCTGGAACTTGACATAGTCATTTTTTTTTCCTTCCTTGTTAGTGTTCCTATGACTTCAAACAGATATATATATATTATTGTTCTTAGCATTTTAGATTTTCTTAAAAGGAGCATTGATTTTCTCAACCTCCATTACCAAGTTTTATATTACTAATAGAAATATAAAATTATGATGTTACTCATATGAAAAGCATCAGAAACTAAATATTTGAGTAAATATAAAAGATTGTTTTCTCTCAAACTCTAAAATATATTAGACTTTTAAGCAGAAATTGTAAAACTTCTATGTAGGATTATAAGGTATGTAGATATAATGCATGTGACAACTATACCATTAAGGTAGGGGCAGGCAATAGACCTACAATTTTGTGAAATAGTACAATATTAACTCTTAGATACCTTGTGGGAAAAATGTTAACTATTGTTTTCCCTACAGTAACCACTAAAAACAACTTAAAATGCATAGCTAAAACATCCAGTAGAAAAATTAAAATGGAATTTTAGAAACATTAAATAATCCAAAAGATTATTTGAAAAAAATAATCAAAATATAGACGTGCCAAACAAATATGAAATAAAATGTTAGACCTGAATCCACCCATGGTTTGGACATTAAATGCTCTAAACAGTGCTTTCCAATAAAGCTTTCCACTGTATGGCTAATGAGCACTTTAATATAGTTGGTACAGCTAAGGAATCACATTATTTTGGGGATATAATATATTTAAATTTATCTTTAAGTAGACTCGTGGGGGTAGTGACTTATATTGGACAGTACAAGTCAAAACAATCTAATTAAAAGAAAATCAATATTGATTAGAAAACACAAAAAGAAAGGATGAAGATATAAAGAGAAGAAATAGAACTGATATTATTCATGAATCATATAACTGTAAAGAAAATCTAATATTCAAAATATTGGAATTAACATCACAGTAGTTAAGCAACAGGGGTTGGATAGAACATCTCTGTACTTCTTATCCCTAAAATTGAGTTTTAAAAATCAAGTTAGAAAAAAGTTATTTACAAAGCACTAACAATATAATATACTTGGGATGAATATGGCCTTCCTACAGAAATTGACATAAGTTCATTGAAAGAAAATTAAAACTTTAATATATTTGCCATGTTTATGGACAGATGCCTGAAGAAGTATTGGGCGGGGGTACCAGGGATCAAACTCAGGAGTACTCAGCCACTGAGCCACATCCCCAGCCCTATTTTGTGTTTTATGTAGAGACAGGGTCTCACTGAGTTGCTTAGTGCCTCACCGTTGCTGAGGCTGGCTTTGAACTTGAGATTCTTCTGTCTCAACCTCCCGAAGTGCTGGGATTACAAGCGTGAGCCACTGCGCCCGGCTAAGAAGTATTTTGATTTAGGATATCTCAGTCAATATCACAAAAGGGCTTTGACCTAATTTCAAAGACAATTCTGGAATTTTAAGTGGAGGAGCAGAGGTCCTACAATGCTGAGAAAAAATTTTAAAAACCAGATGAGGGGCACTTTAAGTACTGATATAAAAATATATCAGACCAATTGAATAAAAAGCCTAGAAATAGCGACACACATAGATGCATAATTAGTATTATTCAATAAATGAGGTTTTATTTCCAAGCTCCAGGTCACACAGTGTATCAGTGGGTTGTGAATAGAACAGAATGTATTTCACATGGTAAGAAGAGGCATTATATCATGAAATTTTTGTTTCATTTATGTATATGGGTACATTTGTGCCAATACTAAGAACAAATATAAAAGACACTGCAAATGCTGCTGATACAATTGATTACTTCTATAGAAAAAAAGTTTAAATTGTATTCCTAACCCCTAGGAAACACAAAAATAACAGGTAAGTTGAAGAGCAAAATTGAGAGCAACAGAGAGGAAACTGATGACCTTTCTGTGTGGTCGGTGTGGGAGCCAAAATCTAACTAGAATGGATTCACCAGTGAATATAAAAATTAAAGCAGTTATCAAAAACAAAATAGTTTTATTTCCATTTTTATAAATGCATTATAGTTGTACATGAGGATGGGATTTGTTGCATGTTCCTATATGTACACAATACAGAAATATAATTTGGCCAATGTACATTCCTCAGTATTTCCTCTTTCCCTCCCTTCTTCACATTCCATGGTCCTTTTCCTCTACTTCACTGATTTTCCTTCAGTTTCTGTGAGATTCCTCCACCTTTCTTTTCATGTTTCCTCTTAGCTCCCACATGAGAAAAAACATACAACCTTTGACTTTATGAATTTGGCTAATTTCATTTAATATAATGTCCTCAGGTTCTATCCATTTTCCTGCAAATGACATAATTTTATTATTCTTTATGGCTGAATAAAATTCCATTGTGTATATATACCATATTTTCGTTATCCATTCATTCATTGATGAATACCTAGGCTGGTTTCATAGTTTGGCAATTGTGAATTGTGCTGCTATAAATATGGATATGCATGTATTGCTATAGTATGATGAGTGTAATTCTTCAGAATAAATAACAGGAGTTGTATAGCTCGGTCATCCAGTGGTTCCGTTCCTAGTCTTTTGAATGTCCATACTGAATTCCGTAGTGGTTATACTTATTTACAATTCCACCACCAGTGTAAATGTGTTCCTCCTCCTCTTCATCCTCTACAGCATTTATTATTTTTTGTATTCTTAATGGCTGCCATTCTGACTGGAGTGGGATAAAATCTCAGTGTAGTTTTGATTTGCATTTCCATACTTGCTAATGATATTGAACACTTTTTCATATATTTGTTGGTCATTTGTATTTCTTCTGAGAAGTATCTATAATAAATTTACTTATTAATTGGGTTACTTTTTGTTTATGTGTTAAGTTTTTTTAATTCTTTATATATTCTGGATATTAATCCTGTGTCAAAAGAGTAGCTAGCAAAGATTTTCTCCCATTCTGTAGGTTCTCTCTTTACCTTCTTAATTGTTTCCTTTGCTGTGCAGAAGCTTTTTAATTTGGTGCATCCCATTTATTAATTCTTGGCATTATTTCCTGAGGAGTTCTATTGAGAAAGTTTTTGCCTGTGCCTATGTGTTGGAGTGTTGGCCCTATGTTTTCTTCTAGAAGTTGCATAGGTTCTGGTCTGATTCCTGGGTCTTTGATCTATTTTGAGTTAACTTTACTGCAGAGTGAGAGAGAAGGGTCTAGTCTCATTCTTCTACGTATGGATATATCAGTTTTCCCAGCACCATTTGTCAAAAAGGCTGTCTTTACTCCAGTGTATGTTTTTTTTACACCTTGAAAGAATGTGATGACTGTATCTGTGTTGGTTTGTCTGTGCGTCTTCTATTCTGTCTACGTCTTCTATTCATTGGTCTGCGTATCTGTTTTTATGCCAGTACCATGCAGTTTTTGTTACTATGGCTCTGCCAAGGGAGTTTCAAAAGCAGCAATGAAAAGTGTTAATGAGAGGGAGCTTTTTTCCTTTTGGTTTCTAACTTAGACATTTTATTTTGTTTATTTGCAGATGGGAATGGACAAATAAATAATTCCTGTAGAGTAGCTTTGGAGAGACAAGAAAGGATCAGATTTGGTTGGGATCATTATTTTTTGCCACTTTGCCCCTGGATAGTACTGGTTTCAGTACTGTCTGGTTTTCAGTTATTGCTCCCCTGTCCTGTCAGATTTAGTGTTTCTCCCAATTTATTTTTTCATTTTTATTTATTTATTTATTGGAACTGAGGATTGAACCCAGGGGTTATTAACCACTGAGCCACAGCCCCACCCCATTGTATTTTTTATTTTGGGACAGCGTTTTGCAAAGTTGCTTAGGACCTCGCTAATTTGCTGAGGCTGGTCTTGAATTTTCAGTTCTCCTGCTTCAGCCTCCCAAGTTGTTGGGATTGCAGGCATGTCCCACCACACCTGGCTCTTATTTTTTTAAATGAGATTTCATTAGGCATTTCACTAAAATAATCTGGGATGGATTTGGTATATTTCCACTTTGTATTTTTAGCTTCTGCCATTGTCTTGTCTAACACAGTGTAGGACATATGAGCAGATAATAGAGTTCCTCTTTAAGCAGCCTGTTGTGCCATACCTGTGCTGCAAACTGCAAAGTGCAGGAAGATGCTACAAAGCCAGTTGGTAGGAACTGGATGATTATATATTGGGTATTTGTGAAAAATATGCAGATGGTAGATGCTTAGCAATTCTGCCAGAGAGCACACAGAGAATAGTTTGAACATGTTCTACATTGGCTCTGTGATTTGTTGCATAGTTGTAAATGTACAACTGTTCATTTGTCTTATTATTTGGTATAATTTTGTTTTGCAATAGATTCTTTTGACAGCAATGTTTTTTTTTTTTTTAAAAAGCCTATTAAAGAATTGAGAACTGCATTTGTTTATCAAGGAAAATGATAATAATGTGACACTATTTATCAGCACTTATTATGTATGTTAGAAGTCATCATGATATCACATGAAATCTAGAAACAAGGGTATACGTCAGTACTTAAGAACACGATGCTTAAGGGATGGGTATGTAGGCCAGTGGTGATGCTCTTGCCTAGCATATGTGAAGCCCTAGATTCAATTCCACTACTGTAAAAACAGCAAGCAAACAAGATACACTGCCCAAAGATGACAGTTTATCAATGCAGTTATAGAAGGTGTATTTTATATTTAATTTGTGAAACATGTCTTCTCAATGACATAAAAAAGCACAAACTTTTTGTAAAAATAATTTAGCACATGTATAAAAACAAAATGAAGCAAAATTTATTGAAAAGTAGAAAAAATTTGCAACTTAAATTTATTTATTTTTTGGTACTGGGGATTGAACTCAGGGGCACTCGACCACTGAACCACATCTCCAGCCCTACTTTGTGTTTTATTTAGAGACAGGGTCTCACTGAGTTGCTTAGCACCTTGCCATTGCTGAGGCTGGCTTTGAACTCGCAATTCTCCTGATTCAGCCTCCCAAAGTGCTGGGCTTATAGGCATGCACCACCACGCCTGACAAAAATTTGCAATTTAAAGATACCAATTTGATATCATTGTCATTTGATGCTTCAAGTAGAAAATCATTTTATTCTAATAGTAGCTTAAATTTTTCGCCTAATTGATGGCATCCAAGTAAAGCCTTTTGAAATTGTGTTAGTAAACATTTGATATCATTATAAGTGCTATGTTAAATTCAGTTTGTAAGTGAAGCATTTAAGATAAAATTACTCATGTAGTGATATTACAAACATAAATTTTGATAGACATCATTATGATATAAACAATTTTCTTACTAAATCAACAATCCACAGCAGAATTGCTCTTGCCATAGGTTGCATGCAGACATAATCCACAACTGTATCCAAATAGGCACTTTCCTATATACATATATAAAAACACCACAGTGAATCTCCACATCTTGTAGAACCACAAAACTGGGATTCTAATTAGAATAAGATGTACTGCATGTTTGTATAAATATGTCAAAATATATTGTCATGTATAACTAAAAAGAATAAATTTTTTAAAATAACAAAAAATATTTTACCAAAGTAGAATTTGAAATCATGATTGTTAATTTAAAAATATTTATGATTCATGAATGTAGAATAACTGAATTTAAAAATGTTTTCAGCCTTTAAAGAATTACTTTGCATATCAACCAAGTACCATAAAATAGTTTTGAAGGTTTTGTAAAGGAATTCTGGAAATTTTATTCAATTCAGTTAGAAATAAAGTGCTCATCAAATGGAATGTAAGTGTATGAAATTCAAAAGGCAAAATATTCCCTTAAAGCCACTATACAGTAAGTTTTTAAATTATATTGTTTGAATAGTATATATAATATGAACTTAGTTTATAATACATGTATTTTTATGTATGCATTTGAATGCCAGAGGGGAACTAGGAAGAGATTTCTCCTCCCAGTCATTATCAGCCGTCTATTGATATAAACAATACTTTTATCAATCCTATGTATAATAATAATAATTTCACCAGATTGCTACTCTTAGGCTTCTTCTATAAAGAAATTCTATAGTTATCACCTTGAATATTATTACACAGAACTATATGTGGATGTGGTAAAATGGTGACAAGTTATTTCTTCTAAGTTTTTGATCTTAGTTTATTTTTTCTTTGCTAATTTGTCTTATTTTTGCTATAATAAACCTAAGTTGCTTTTGTGGTATGTAAATACATTGTAATTAACTTACTCTTCTAACACAAATAAACAATGAAAAAAGACTGGTGACATTCTTTTAAACACCTTTCTTTAGAGAAAGGCAGGGGATCAGACCCTAGAGAAAGAGAATCATCTTTTCCTGCAGCTGCTCATTGTGGAAGACCCACTCTCAAAGATGTGGTAGGAGGATCTTAGGAGCTGCACTTGTCCTCGTGTTCCACTTACCTTAACTGGATAGTTTCCTTCTCCTCCCTGAGAAGTCCTATGCTGGATTGCTTTCCAACTCATCAGGAAGCAAATAAACTACTTGGCCTTATAATTAGGATAGTGTCCATAGTGCTGCAGCATTATATGTGGTTTTTAAGTCTTTTGATTTCTGTACTTTTGACTAGCTTGAACTACTGTTCATGATCTTTTAGAATTTGCACCATCCTTTTACATTTATGTCTGTATCTGATTTCCTAATTCCTTGGTTTTTGCTGGTTTCTAACTGCTTTCCTTGCTTACAAACCTTTTCCTTCTCTATGTCTTACTGTCACTTTAGTTGCTGATCTACCTAGACTATAAGCTTCACTGTACAGTAGTCCCCCTTTATCCATGGCTTGAGTTCTTTGGAAAATTTCAGAAATAAACAGTTCACAAGTTTGAAGTTGTATGCTGTTCTGAGCAGCATGATGAGTTCTCAAGACTTCCTGCACCTGTATGTAAATCATTCCTTTGTCTACCATTCCATACTTAGTCACTTAGCAGCCACCTGGGTTATCAGAGGGACTGTCCAGATGCTGCAGTGCTTGTGTTCTAGTAGACTTTATTTTACTTAATAATAGCCCAGCATGCAGGAGTAGTGATGCTGGCAATTTGGATATGTCATAGAGAAACTATAAAGTGCTTCCTATAGATGAAAAGGTGAAAGTTTTTGACTTAATAAGGAAGGGGAAAAATTGTATACTGAGGTTACTGAGAGCCATAAGAACCAATCTATCCATGAAATTGAAAAAAAGAAAAAAGATTTTCTGTCTGCAAAAGTTAACCACCACAGTGTGTTCTAAGTGCTTAGTTAAATGGGAAAGGGATTAAATTATAATAGGGTTTGGAGAATACTCCACATTGTCAGGCATCCACTGGGGTTCTGGGAATATCCTTTGTGGGTAAGGAGGAACAACTGTGTTTAATTTCCTACCCTGTCTCTATACTTGACTATTAGTCCATACTCATACTGATTGCAGATCCTTCTTTTCATAAAGAATTTTAGTAAATGGATTACTTAAAAAACTATATTGAAAATATGCATGAATCAAAATATTCCTAACTGAAAAGAAAAGTTTCAAGTTTTTAACTATTGGAATCAAAACAAACTTAAGGTCTTGCCATATTTCTGTTCCTTCTCATCTGGCTAAAGTGTGCTACTAGCCAGCTAGCTGGCTGGCTGTGACTAACAGTGCGAAGTTTTCCTTGTTTCTGTTACTTAATTTTTCTAGGACAACTCATTTTTTCACTTTAAATGACCAAGTGACAAGTAGTGATTAAGTCATCATTGAATTATGGAATTAAGAATTGATTTTGTAACTTGAGGGGTTTGGGCAAAGAATATACACAACTCATCTATGGAAATTACTGCTGACACTATGATTTATGTAAGTGTGTAACATAACCTGTAAGCACTTTTTGTTTGCTCATTTGTTTGAAATATCCAATGGTATCTTTTTAATTTTTAGCACATTAATTGTAGAAGTTAATGGATTCCACTATGACATTTCCATACATGCATATATTGAGCTTTGATCATGTCTGCTCTCCCTTCTACCTGCTTTTATCCTCTCTTCTCTCCCCTCTACCCCTGGTGCCCTTCGCATTCCCTAATACTCCCTCTTCTTTTTTATTATGTAATTTGGATGTGGTTGGATAGTGATTTTTATTTAGATACTGATGTTATAATTTAATATTAGATGATATACAACACCTATTGTAATCTATATAATTTAATGTCACTCTGATATAGTTAATGGGTTAATTGTTAAGCAGGTTAATTTTTTGTGTGTGTGTGGTACCAGGGATTAAACTCAGGGGCACTCGACCGCTGAGCCCAGTAGCGACAGGGTCTCACTGAGTTGCTTAGTGCCTTATCATTGCTGATGCTGGCTTTGAACTCATGATCCTCCCAAAGTGCTGGGATCACAGGCGTGAGCCACCGCGCCCAGCTAATTTTTAAAAAATATAAATTTGGATGCAGCTATCTTTGGTGTGGAAGAGCTGGCTTTCAGATGAGGTCCTTCTCTCCAAAGCCATCTTAATTGTTTGTGTTTTATTCACTTGCTTTTATGTGTGATTCTTTGGGTAAATATATTTTTTCCAAGGTAGCACTATTTATAAAGATACTTTCTGCAGGACTTGAAATTATATATATGGTATAAAGTTGGAGAAAAAGAGTTATTTCTTGTCCCAGGTTCAGAGTAAATCTGATTCAAAGGCATATGTTAATCCAGCCCATGGGTTTTAGAAGTAGAAGCTAGGTTAAAAACCATGGGCATTTTGTGAGTTTTTAATGTGACTCTTTTTTATTTTGTCTTATAGGAAAGTTAAAGGAGGGAATATTGATGTACATCCATCAGAAAAAGCACTCATTGTTCAATATGAAGTGGAAGCTACCATTCTTGGAGAAATGGGGGATCCCATGTTGGGAGAACGAAAGGAATGCCAAAAAATGTAAGTTTTCTTCATTTGTGTACATTTTGAAAGTAGTGAATCTTATACAAACTTTATATGAATCTGATATTATTTTAATCTTCATAGATAAGTGGTTATAACATTCTTCTAGATGTACTTCATCTTAGTGAAAGAAAGATTATATTAAATTATAAATATGAAGTTTGTTTATTCCAGAGAAAATAAGGTTTTTGTATCCATTAACTCATAAAACCAATCATAAAAGATATTTATCTGGGACTTGTTTGTGTAATTTAGGAAATGTAGATCTTAAGAAATTGTGTCTTCTTTATTCCCTGAAATTGCAGGAAGTAATATAACTTTCAGATATTGAAAAGACATTGAATCCTCCCTTGAAAATCTAGTCCTCTGAAAGGTATTAGTAGTAAGACAAGATATTTCTGACTCAAGCCGTTGATCTTAGATCTCCCAGTATCCTACAGTCTTTCCTTCCTGCTTTGGCAGGAATCCTTTGAGAACTGGCCTTTTTCATTAGCCTGTTATATTGGTGATTATCTCCCCTCCTTCTATAGTTTTGTGGAAGTAGAGACATTTGAGATTGCCTAGTAATTTCTCCCTCAACCCTCATTCCTCCATAAAATATTTTGGCTTGGTATCTACTTAGAATTTCTATCCTATGTCTTGGTAGAGTTAAATATGTGCACATTATTAGGAGTGCAGGTAGAATTTAGCACACTGAGAACAACTTTAAGTATATTGTGATTCACAACAGTATATTGTGATTTCCCACAAGGGGACATTGGGTAATACCTGGGGACATTTTTAGTTGTTGTAATAAGAGGGGTACTAATGACATCTAGTGTGTGGATGTGAAGTTCTACTTATCAATGCTACAATGCACAAGACAGCCACCTGTGACAAAGAAATATTAAGGCCAAATTTCAGTAGTGCTGCAGCTGAAAAACCCTGGTTTATAGTGGCCTTCAAAGAGAAGTTGCCTAGTATCTTAGTAGGTTCTTTTAATAGGTTTTCTTATTTGGGTTAGAAGGAGACTACATTACATTAATAACTCATTAAAAATAAATGAATCCTTTGGATAATACAGTAGATTGAAGGGAAACACATATGCTTGCTTATATGTACTCACACTATAGATTCCAACTCATTCTTTTTATTCTCTCATATGTTCTCTCATTTGAGTTTTTGTGATTGCTTTATTTTGAGAACACATGAAAATATCTTATTATTGGAATTCCAAAGAAAAGGTCACAGGTCAGGTTCTTTGCCTTTAGAACCTCATACATCCACACTTCAGGAGAGAAATTTAGTTTGGGTTCTTAAGAATGCAATCACTAGCCTCATTCAACTGGAATTCAATGATAAATATATTACTTTAAAATCTGCAGACAAGAGTTACATTTGGTAGAATTAGCCACATGGAAAAAGTTACTACCAATTGTGGTTAAAGTACATTTAAATTTTACTAAGAGAAAAATCCAGTAGATTAATCTTGTAACATTCAACCCTGGATCACAAGATGGAGAGAAATCATATTATGGTACCAACTATGAAGTGTGGTTTGT
The DNA here is from genome assembly GCA_004024805.1 of Geosciurus inauris. NCBI lineage: Eukaryota > Metazoa > Chordata > Mammalia > Rodentia > Sciuridae > Geosciurus > Geosciurus inauris. Next base: position 109,575 of record PVHX01003149.1, read on the forward strand.
TGATTCTGGAGTTATTATCAGTTGTGAGGAAGAGGAGAATCTCATAGATTGAGATAGTGTGAAGTGAAACTGCCAGTGGGGTGGCCCCCATCCAGAAATCTCATATTTCACTCCCTCATTTGATCAAAGGAATTTCCAAACCCATCCTCAACTGAGTTGAATTTTCTGAAGATTTCTTTATTGAGAAAGTGATGATCATAATCCAAAAATTATACAAGTGATACTTTGTGAGTTTTTGATGTTCTTCATAGGCACACAGTGCCCTCTGTATAGTGATAGGATTAATCCAGTAAACATACAACTGACATCTGAAAATTTCTCACCCTCCTGAATTTTTCTTTGTCTTTTTAATAAATGACCAATGTAAGAGAGAGACTAGACTGCACACTAAAAGAAAATATGTCTTCTTATCCTGAGGGGAAAGAAGATGAATCAGATGGCTAATATATATTAGAATGGCTGAAATCCAAAACACTGACAATAACAATAACAAGATACCAGCAAGGATGTGGAGTAATAGGAACTCTCATAACTGTTGGGAATATAAAATGGCATTTTTTTTTTGTAAGAAAATGTGGTAGTTCCTTACAAAGCTAAACATAGATGAACTACATGATCCAGCAATTGTTCTAGATATTCATCAAATGAGCTAAGAACATAAATCCAAATAAAACTCAGTATGTGAATGTTTATAGTAGCTTTATTCATAATAGTCAACAATTGGAAGCAGCCAAAACATCCTTCAGTAGTGAATGGATAAGCAAACTGGTGCAGCCATACAATCAAGTATTATTCAGCAGTAAAAAGAAATGAACTGTTGTTGGGCACGGTGACATGTCTGAAATCCCATTGGCTCGGGGGAGGCTGAGGCAGGAGGATAGCGAGTTCAAAGCCAGCCTCAGCAACTTAGTGAGGCCTTAAGCAACTCAGTAAGACTCTGTCTCTAAATAAAATATTGAAAAAGGGCTGGGGATGCGGCTTAGTGGTTAAGTACCCCTGAGTCCAGTCCCCAGTACCAAAAAAGTAATGAACTATCAAACTATGAAAAGACATGAAGGAAATGAAGGAATCTAAATGCATATTGACAAGTGAGAGAGGCCATTCTGAAAAAGCTATATTCCGTGTGATTCCAATTGTATGATATTCTGGAAAAGGCAAGCTATAAATATAGTAAAAAGAGTAGAGATTGCTAGTAATTAAGGGGAGGAAGAGGTGAAGAATAGGGCATTTTAAGGCAGTAAAACTATTCTGTATGATACTATGATTGATATATATGACATGCTTTTATCAAAATTCATAGAATACAAGCCAGGCACGGTGGCACATGCCTGTAATCCCTGCACTTTGGGAGGCTGAGACAGGAGAATCGCGAGTTCAAAGCCAGCCTCAGCAACGGCGAGGTGCTAAGCCACTCAGTGAGACCCTGTCTCTACATAAAAACACAAAATAGGGCTGGGGATGTGGCTCAGTGGTCGAGTGCCCCTGAGTTCAATCCCCAGTACCAAAAAAAAAAAAAATTCAAAGAATACAAAGAGTGAACCCTAATATAAGCTGTGGACCTTGGTTAATAATTATATGTATTGATTTTGGTTCATCAGTTTTAATAAGTGTACTACACTAATGCAAGATAATAATAATCAAAAAATAGTAAAATGGTAGAAACTATGAGGGAGGCATGTATGGGAGCTCTATTTCTTGCACAGTTTTTCTGTAAACCTGAAATTTCTCTAAAACATCTGATAAAAATTTTTTTAAAAATATGTTCATAGAGTTTTCATTTTGAGTCTTTTCCATCAGATTTATTGAAATAGTCAGGGCTTCCCAGTTATTTGTTAAAATTAAGCATGGAGATGTCTTTTAAGAGTTTTCTTCTAAATGAACCCTCCTTTCCATCTGTATCTTCTGTTGTGCAGCCAAAATCATTCAAAACTATGATCAGCAATTTATAAGACTTAAAAGACTAAAAACTCAAGTAGATTGAAGAAAAAATATAATGGACAAGCTATTACTAGGGTTCTTGTTAGAAACATTAGACATGCCACTCTAGCAAATTTAAGCAAAAAGAAATTTATTAGAGACTGTTAGGTAGTTTACAGAATCCCTGGCTAACAAGATTTGGAGTTGTCTGTGCTAGCTAGGAATAGTTTCTAAGGCACTCTGTTGGACTGGTTTCAGGAAAGATCATCTGTATCTAGTAATGGTTTCACAGATGCTAAGTTTAGAGCATTATCAGAGATGTCCACTCCTGCTCCAATAGCTTGATGTCCCCTTCTCCACAAAAATTAGCCATCTTCACCAAGAAATAATTCTATACAGTGGATGCTTGCTTGGTTTTTTTTCTTTTTGAATATAAACCTCTCATGTGAGCATCTGCTTGATAGTTTTTTTTTTTGCCAGTTTGGCTCTTTACTCTGGACCTGATTTTTTGTCTTCATGTTTTCCCACATGCCATGAATCCATTAGTTAATTGTCTTAACACTGTATTATCTTTTCTTTATTTGTCTCTCAGTGGATATCCTGGGCTAAATTTAAAAGGAAGGAAGAACCGCTTAATTATTATTTTTAATATACTAATCTAAGTATAAAATGTATTCATTTGTTCCAGAGAATTCTTCATACAGGTCTTAAAACGTGTCTTGCTTTTCTTCTTTGTCCACATTTTATACAATTGCCACCAAAGCAACCAAATCTGAAAATATCAGTATTATATCTTGTCCTAACTGAAAAAAAAAAAAATGTGGTCGAGGTTAAAAAAATAATATATACATATGTAAAATTAATATATACATATGTAAAATTAATAATATATACATATGTAAATATAAATATATATACATATGTATATACATATGTAAAATTCATATATACATATGTAAAATTCATATGTACATATATATACACACATATTGGCAGTATGGATTCTTATATCCAATAATGACTGAAGACTATATATTTTACATCAGAAATGCTACTTTAAAATGGGACCTCAGAAGGTTCTGTCCTGCCTCAACAGAAAAAGATTTATGTTGCTTTTGTTATTTTACTTGTCCAGCTCAAAGAAAATCACTGTACTTTTATATAGTACTTTATTTTACTGAGATTCTATGGCCAGATACATATTGACTGTCCTTATAATCTATAAACCATATTAGAGTAGTGTTACTGAATCTGTCACATACTTTAGAATATCTGAGTTAGAATTTGAATGTGCTTGCAGCATTCGTTTGAAGAGTCTCAATGCCAACACAGATATAACTTCTCTGGCTCGGAAGGTGGTTGAAGAATGCAAGCTCATTCATCCCTCAAAACTCAATGAGGTGGAACAGCTATTATACTACCTACAGAACCGCCGTGATTCATTGTCAGGAAAAGGTAGGTAGAAGAATTCCCGATTTGTTTTTGTTTTTGTTTTTGTGGTGCTGGGGATAGAACCCAGGACCTCACAAAGCCAGATACTCTGCCACTGAGCCACATCCCTAGCCTAGGAATTCCTGATTTTTTAATTTAAAACCAAAGTTGTTTGACTGGAGTTTAGACTTTATATATATATATATTGGGTGAGGGTTTTTTTGTTTGTTTTTGTTTTTTAGCTAGTGCTCTGAACAAGTAAGCAAATGATAGAATAAACAAGCATTACTGTCCTTTACGCTAGTTTTTATGCTTCCACATAAAATGATCTGAACTGTTTCATTGTTTTTGTACTGAAGTACACTGAAATAAGGAATAAAAAGGGAATCAGATTGACTACAGAATAGTCAAAGAAGATACTTTAGGGAAGAAAATTATTTTTTTCACCACAACTAGATAATATTTTCTAAATTTCTTAATTGATGTTTAATTTATAAATTGAATGGATTATTTAAGTATTTAAGTTTTAAGAAAAACATGTCATATGCTTTAGACTTATCCTAAAGATGTAATTTTTATGAATCTTCCTAAGGGAAATAATAATCTTTTTTTCATTCCTCAACCCCTCCATTATATATCCTCAATTCCCTCATAAAAGAAAGATAGCATTAAGGTATTACAGCTAAGAAAATGATTACAGAAGACATTTTCAAATAATTAGCCAGAAAACAAAGCAAAACCTTATTTCAGTGAAAAGTATTCAGATTATTGAATGCTTAGTAATCCCATTTTGCCTTATTTACTAAATTTACATATCTTTCAACATTGGTGAGTTCTAAAATATGGTGCTTTTAATAACCTGTTAGTGTTCAAATTTTGACTGGATTGTATAGAAAAATAAGTAAAAATTTTGTTTGACTTTTTACAAATTAGCTTTTTTCTCTACTCAGCAAATAAAATGCCTTATGCCTAATATGTACTTTAATTATTTATTCCTAAATACACCATCTAACACATTAAATGCTCACTATATATTTGTCAAATGAATTAAATTGCTATACTTTTATTTAAAAGCAAAGATAGGCATTTTGAACTTGATGCTTCCAATCACATAGTAAGTAGTCTATGTACTTTTTAATTATTAAGAAGTGTTAGATAGGGCTGGGCTGTAGCTCAGTGGTAGCGCGTTTGCCTAGCACGCATGAGGCACTGGGTTCGATCCTCAGCACCACATATAAATAATAAATGAATAAAATAAAGATCCATCAACAACTAAAAAAATATTTTAAAAAAAAGAAGTGTTAGATAAGAAAATATCAATACAAATTTTATTAAACAAATATTATCTAAAAGGTACTCATTAAGATGTTTATAAATGAGGAGAAATAGCATCTTCAATTAAATTCAAAGCGAGCAAAGCAAATCTGGTACTCTTTTAAAATCTGTGTGTACTTATTATGTGTTGTATAATAATAGTTAAAATTGACCTTTCCTAGTGACAAATTCATATAATTCTAAAGGAATTTATACTAAAACATCTTTAAACTAGTGAAAATCATATCACTCAGTTTTCAGAACAAATCAAGTTTTCCTCTCCTTTCCCAAAATTAAAAGAATATGAAAAATTGTTTTTGTAGAATCATACATGGACAACAAAATTAAAATCATTATTTTCTCTAGGTATTAATAGTTGAAGAGATATACAAAATATTTTACTATATTAAATATATACTTATTTTTAAAGTTATTATTTTTTCTTAACAATTTTACTTGGTATTCAATATTTCAAAACCAGAAGCCTTTTCCTAAAAGTGACTTAAACAAAGCAATAATAATTGATTATGTGATTTGTCACCTTAACTGATTTTTTTCCTTTGCTAATTAAAACCACTGTCTGTTTGAGACAGTATTTAGCTGTTAAGATTATATCACTCTAGAATGCTTCCTATCCTCTGAAAGTAATGAGCTAAGTCTATTATATGTATATTTAGTTGTTAATTATGTAATCAAATTTTCGTATTTTTCTAACAACTTACTGTAACTGGTACTAGATTGCAAAAGTGTTTTAGATAGTTTTTTTCTTCAGAAATGAAATGTTTTTGATTAATCCACCTTTAGATACCTCTTTATTTGGAAATAACTATACATTATTTTAACTTGAAAGTTGACCTGTTATTTCTTATTCTTCACCCTTGTTAGTTTTTATTTTAGTTTTAACATTACTCAGTTTTTAATGTTCCCCATTATATTTTTCTTTATCCTATTGATTCAACTATTTCTACCTTAAATTTGAATAAGAAAGAGAAAAAGAAGATAATTAGAATTAACTATTGTGCTTCTTGTTAGCAAGTCTGGCTATACACATACCCAAAAAATTAACCAAGAAGGAAATTAAAATTGTTGCCCAACATAACTTGGGGATTATAGATTTTGTTAGTTTATACTCTTCTTGATATTATCATTAGAACAGATGGATGGATAATAGATGAGCATTTTTATACATTGAAAAGAGATTTCATCAGTTAATATCCCCAGTTTAGCTAGATTTAAACTCAGCTGTTAAAAATAAACTTACCCAGAAACCCTAAAAGCCTAATTCTCCTCATTAAAAAAAAATCTTTTTGCAGAAAAAAAAGAAAAATCAAGCAAGCCTAAAGACCCACCTCCTTTTGAAGGAATGGAGGTAAGTGTATGAATTCTGATCTAATAAAGGACTACTTGTAAGGTATTGCCTTTTACCATTAATAATGCATACAATCACATTAATCAGATGTGGAATTTTAAAAAATGATTGAACTTAGAGGTACCTGGGAAAGGTAGAAAATCAGTATTTGATACTGAAAAATTATTGGTTGTGTGTTTTAGACATTATTTTGTTAAAATAAGTAGTAAAAATGTTTAGAATAGTCTTATTGCAATGTTTTGAAATATTTATTCTTTTACAGTAGATACAAATTACTTTGTATTATTGACAAATTTCAGAGTTTATACACATCACATTTTGTCATTGTTACACTTTGGTGTTGGAGTCCTAGAACCCAAAGGCTTAAAATCCCCGTCTAAAAACAGATGGCTACTGTGCAGTCTTTAGAAATTTGTTTCTGATTATAAAGGATAGTATATTGATTCCAAAATGTCAGTTTTTTGGCAGTGAATATGTTGAGCCTTTCTGCCTCTTATTTTGTTTCAGATTGATGAAGTTGCTAACATTAATGACATGGATGAATACATTGAGCTATTATATGAAGATATTCCTGACAAAGTTCGAGGTTCTGCTTTGATACTCCAGCTTGCTCGAAATCCTGATAACTTAGAAGAACTACTATTAAATGGTGATTTATGTCTATAAATATTAAAAATAGAAAAATTATTGCAAAACATTCCTACCTCTAAAGTTTATATTCATGTCTTAAGTATTATATGCTACATAGACATGCATGTATGCACACACACACAATTTTCATGTCTTAAATATTTACATTCTGAATTCTAATACTTTTTAATATATTTAGGAATATTTTCTCACAACCTGTTACTTGTCTGTTTCTCTACTGTCTATGTTTCTGTTATTTGTCTGTTTCTCTACTGTCTATGTTTCTCAGTCTATTACTTGTCTATTTCCTATGGTGTATCTTTTTTCTGTACTTCTACTTGCACACCATGTGTGCCTTTGAGTCTAAAGTGTTTCTATTATAGATAGTGGTTGGATTATGCTTTTTTAATTCATTTTTATCCATCAAAGTGTTTAGTCTATTTAAGATTAATTCCTCATAAGATAGGATTTGAATCTAGCATTTTACATTTGTTTTCTATGTGATTCTTTTCTTCCTGTTGTTGATCTGTTCCTCCTTTTCCCTTCTTTTATTTTAAATATTTTCTAGTTTATATTTTAATCCCCTTGTTCTGTAAATGTTTTCCTGAGTTATTTTAACATCAACAGTTTTATAATTATCACTGTATGCATTTTTTTTTCTTTTTTTTTTAATGTTTATTTTTTAGTTGTAGGTGACAGAATATCTTTATTTCATTTTTATGTGGTGCTGAGGATCGAACCCAGTGCCCCACGCGTGCTAGGCGAGCACGCTACCACTGTGCCATAATCCCAGCCCCTGTATGCATTTCTTTTTGTGGATTTAAATTACTTTACAGTGTTTTTTGATTTCAGCTTGAAGGAGTTCCCTTAGTATTTTTTGTAGGTAAGGTCTGTTAGTTATAAATTCTCTTTAAGTTGACCTTACAGTAACTTAATTTTCTTAGTATTTTGAAGGGTAGTTTTGCTGGATATAGAATTCTCAATTGATAGGCATTCTTTTACCACTTTGTATTATCCCTCTGCATACATCTGTATGGTTTCTGATATGAAATCAGCGGTGATCTTTTTGAGGATTCCATGTATATACTAAATTGCTTTTCTTTTGCTACTTTTAGCATTCTTTTTGCCTTCATTCTTACCAGTTTGACTATGATGTGCTTTATTGAGTGTTTGTTGTTGCCTTTGCATTTATCTTACTTGGAGGTTGTTGAGCTTTTTGGAGGTTCAGATTAATATTTTTCCACAAAAAGGAAGTTTTGGTCATTATTTCATTAACTATTCATTCTGTCTTTTTCTCTTCTCTGCCTCTGGAACTCCCATTATGTATGTTATTGTGCTTTGAGGTGCTCCCTAGATCTTTGAGGCTGTTTATTTTTTTCTTCATTCTTCTCCTCATACTAAATCATCTAAATTGATCTGTCTTTACAGATCATATTTCTTCTGGTTCATATCTGCTGTTGAGATTTCCTACTGAATTTTTCATTTCAATTATTTTACTTTTCAACCAGAGAATTTCTATTTGGCTCTTTTTTTATAATTTGTTTCTTTGGTAAAACATCATTCTTATACGTTTATACACTTTCCTTTATTATTTAGCCATGGTTTGCTTTAGTGTTTTGAATATATTTATAGTAGCTGACTTAAAGTCTTTATCTCATAAATTCAACATCTTTGCTTCCTAATGTACAGTTTCTTGTGAATACTTTATTTCCTGAATATGGTTCACACTATTCTGTTTCTTTTCATGCCTCATTGTTGTTGAAATAATATCATATGACAACTTTGGAATCAAATTCCCACTAACCCTAGGGGTTGTTGTTGATGCTGTTTGTCTGTTTACCGAGTTATGTGGATTGATTCTGTAAAAAGTCAGTATCTTTTGCCTGTATGTCTACTGAAATCTCTCCTCAGTTAGCTTAGAGGCCAGTTAATATTTGGACAGAGTTCCTTGAATGTCTTGCAATAAGCCTCTGAACCTTTGCTAAGGGATTCTCTATATTTTGGGTATGTCTTTAGTGCTCAAGCAGATAGTTTAAAATTTTGTATTCACTTCCTGTTTTTGCACCTTGTTTCAGGGTTAGCCAGAGATGAAAGATTAGGGCTCTCAGGTTTTTCCCTGGTATGTGCACAACCCTGTACCTGTGCATTGCCTTCTAGACTCCCAGGTATAATAATGGAGCTTCTTAAATTCCTGTGACTGTCTAACTTCTTGTTTTTCTCTTTTTAAGTTTCTTGGTGAACCTTTTGTTAATCCTGTTTAAAAAAAAAAAAAAAGGCTAATGAGGCTACCTCAGGCAGTTGTTACATTACCAACAGTAGTTTTTCACAATTCCCTGAGTTTTTTTTTAATTAGCTTATTTAGTTGCATTTCAAGTCATAGTACATATATAGAGCTCAGTTTTTCCATTTCTCTGGTTGCAAACCAGATAAAGTCACACCATTTGTGTCTTCATACATGCACCAAGGGTAGTGATGACGATCTCAATCAACCATCTTTACTGTACCCATTCCCCTTTCCCTCCCCCAACCTGCCCCCAGCCGTGTCCAGAGTTCGTCCATTTCTCCTATGTTCCCCATTCCCACCCCCCTTATGTATCAGCATCCACTAATCAGAGAGAACATTCTGCATTTGGGTTTTTGGGATTGCTTACTTCACAAAGCATAATGCTTTCTAATTCCATCCATTTGCCTGCAAATGCCAGAATTTTATTCTCTTTTATTGCTGAATAATATTCCATTGTGTATATGTACCACAGTTTCTTTATCCATTCATCTATTGAAGGGCATCTGGGTTGCTTCCACAGTTTTGCAATTGTGAATTGTGCTGTTATAAACATTGAAGTGGCTGCTTTACTGTAGTGTGCTATTTTTAAGTCTTTAGGGTATAGGCCAAGGAGTGGGATAGCTAGGTCAAATGGTGGTTCCATTCCAAGATTTTTAAGAAATCTCCATACTGCTTCCAGATTGGTTGCACCAGTTTGCAATCCCACCAGCAATGTTTGAGTGTACCTTTTTCACCACATCGTCGCCAGCACTTATTGTTGCTGGTATTTTGGATAGCTGCCATTCTGACTAGGGTGAGATGAAATCTGAGAGCAGTTTTGATTTGCATTTCTCTAATGGCTAGAGACGTTGAATATTTCTTCATATATATGTTTATTGATTGTATATCTTCTGAGAGGTTTCTATTCAGCTCCTTAGCCCATTTATTGATTGTGTTGTTTGTTTTTTTGGTGTTAAGTTTTTTGAGTTCTTTATATATCCTGGAGATCAATTCTCTGAGTTTTAAGACACACCCCAAGAATGGAGTTTTTTAGCAAGTATAGGCCAGTTAGTGACAGTTCTCTGCAATGGAGCTTTGGGAAATCTCGGGCTCTTCCCTGTAGCTTTTGCCAGGCTGCTGTGCTGGTTTTTACAGTTGTCATAGTTGTGATACTAATGGTTTTCAAGGAACTACAGAGCTAGAAAGAAGTGATAGAATTAGGGCAAGTTGAATCGCCATGAAACTCATTGTTCCTACCAATATTAAGTCAGTTTTTCTGTGAGTTGTAAGTTTTTAGTTAATTCCCATGGTTTTGAAAAAGTTGATTTTGCCAGTTTTTGCCAGTTTTCTTATTTCTTCATGGAGGAGGTAGTCTGCCATTCTGGAAGTGCCTTAAATTCGTTTTTGTTAAAAATGGTGAGTTAACGATGTAATTTTACTTTTTTCCATATTGGAATAGCCACTTATTCCAACCTAATTAGTGAATGTTCTTTGCTTTCCCAGGCATTCAAAATGTCTTTTTTACTGTGTACCTACCATTCTTCTATGGAATGGATGCTTTTTGAAAACTTATTCTTGAAAAGTTATTATTTATCAAGTACTATGCCCATATATTCATAGATCTATTTTGTTGTTCCCACTCTTTATTCCCTTGTTCTATTTGATGAGTTCCAAACCAATATAATGCTGTTTGTTATTGTTGTTTCTCTTTTGTTTTATATTTTGACTAGAGTTTTAGAATATGTAAGAAACAAGGCTCTAATTTGCCTTGTCCTCCTTAAAAATTTGCTCTGTCCGTGTTGTACATTTGACTTACGTATAATTTTGAGATATCTTTACATATTGTGTGGAAAATCATAATGGCATTTTGATTGTAATTGTTTTAAACTTACATATAAATTTTTATTACACTTTGACCTTTTATCAACTTCATGATTTCTTTTGGCTGTTTCTTGATAACGTGTATGGAATTCCTGTAGCTATGTATTTATTAACATTATTCTATACTAAAGGAGAAGAATGATATAAAATTTGGCAAATAAATCACTAAACCTATGCCTAAATCTACATTATAGAGTGTGGAATTATAATTACAATACAGAATTTAGAATTCCTTTGGGAATTACCAGAGTCTTTATTAAGTAGTAATTTGGGGAGATTCTTGCATATTGATATGCATTGCCTTTCTACTTGTTTGACATTAGAATAATTTTGTTTAAAACATGCATTATTTCAGTGTTCTCCATTGTAAATGTGAATAATATTGTGAAATGCTTTGGTAGAATGTTTTTCAGTTGTCTAAAATATTCTTCACTAAGTGGATCAATAACTAAAACAGTTAATTTATGTTTCATAATCTGAATAGCCAGAAAGTGAAAAAAACTGAACTTTTTTATAACCATAATAGTGATAATTCTGTCCATGAAGTCCAATAGATCCCAAGTACTTATTAAAAGCAGTTGGGTTATGATTTCTATATCTTAACATACAGATATTTTAGTTTAATAAAAGTATTAAGAATTGGTAAGCCGTGGACCAACTCTAATGTAAAACCAATGTCATTACTTTATATTTATTTAATATATGGTAATTTTCATTTATGAATTCATTAACTTTACCCTCCTTTAGATAAAAAATTTAGCAGAGATACTTATTAACATATGTGGGAGCTAATTTTTGAAAGATATTTGTTTTCTTATGGCTGTTGGCAGGTGATACTGAAACAGACTTTTTTTTCTTTTGCAAAATTTTATTTGGTTAATTTACTTTAATGGTGCTAGTGTTAGTCTGCTAAAACACTTATTATTTTTTCTAGATTTATTCTTATTTTTTTCCCTTATACATTAAACAAGATGTTAGGGAAAAAAATAGGTACTACAGTAGTAAGATTCCAAGTGGAAATGCAAATCAAGAGATGAATGCCCTTTTTTATTATTTTATTGTCACCCCTAATACTGTGTTACTTTAAACCATATTTTATTTATTTACAGCTTTGACTTGAAGCTGCCCATTATGAGTTTTTAAATAAAAGTTTATATTATAGTTTTTGAAATAGCTTTCTGTATTGGAAAGAAGTATCCTACTTTTTTGTCCCAGTTTTATCTTAGCTTTGTTGTTTATTCATAAGTCAACATTCAAAACCAGTCACCCTTTATACCAGAGGCAAGGGAAATGACGACTTGGTGTTTCTCCTTTTTCTTTAGAAACTGCCCTTGGTGCGTTGGCAAGAGTCCTGAGAGAAGACTGGAAGCAAAGCGTTGAGTTAGCCACAAACATAATTTATATCTTTTTTTGCTTTTCTAGGTAAGTTTAAAACTAACAAAATAAAGCACTGGTCTATCTTCATTGCTATTTTTCTGCATCAGTTTGTATGTTGTTGGTTCTCTGGATCTGTCTGTGTTTGCCTGTGCTCTGCCTATGAACCCTTGTTCCCTGTGTCTCCCCTAATCTGTTTTGCTCTCAGTTATATTTTCATTCAGTCTGTACTCACCCATCAAGCACACACACTCAGTGGGTTAGGATAGTGGTTTAGAGTTCAACATTGGCTCTATTTGAATCCAAGCCTGCTGTTTATTAACTATATAATGTAATTACTTATTTGTGCCTCAGTTTCCTCATGTGTAAAACTTGAATAGTGATAGTGGTAGCCTTTTCAAATAGTTTTTAATTTTAGCTAAGAATTACAGTTCTTAGTAAAATCTGATCCAGAGTAAGTGCTCAGTAAATGTTTTTGTTATATATACATGTGTATGTGCAAATACAACTACATGCATGTTATGTATCATATTTATTATTTATGCATATATTTTTAGATTTCAGTTTTATTTTTATTAATTTCGTACATATTTATGGGATAGAGTGTAATGAGATATTTGTATACCATGTATAGTGATCAAATCAAGGTAATTAGCATTTCTATCTCCTTAAATTTTTATCATTTCTTTGTGTTGAGAACTTCTGAGCTTTTCCATTCTAGTCCTTTATAAAATAGATTTTAAATTGTCAGCTGTCATCATCCCGCTATGTTGTAGAACATTAGAATTCATTCTCCCATGTGACTCTATTTTGGTATCTGTTACCTAACTTCCCTCTCTCCTCTTCTTTCAACCTTTCCTAATCTGTAACAAGCACTGTTCTTCTCTCTACTTCTATGAAATCAACTTTGTCTTCTACATAGGAGTAAAGAGATGCAGTATTTGTCTTCCTGTACTGACTTGGACACTTAACATAGTTTCCTCCAGTTCCATTTAGGTCACTACAAATGACAGGATTTTATTATTTTTATGGCTGAATAACATTCCATTTACACACAAATATTCTGAAGAAAAATGTTTATTAAGACATCATGAGAATTTTCTGGCAATTCCTAAAAAAATGCTTTTCTCCATTCTAAAATGCCAGCATTAGCAAATAAATATTTATGGGGTAAATTATTTGGATGAATTAATTGTCCAGGAAACATGTAAAACTAAATTGCTAATACTTTGCTAGTTTATTCTGTTACAATTTATTCATACAATGAATGAAACCTGTGTAGTATTGTTACATTATTAGTTTTGTTAGACAGTAGTTTAAAAATTTATTCTAAGCCTGAGTAGTTAATATTTTGGTGCTTAATTATAAAAATTTTATTTAATTTTTCTTAAAATAATTGTATGCATGGTGAGGGTAGTATATTAAAATATATTTAAGGTAATCTTTTAATTCCCAATCTTCCAGTATATTACAGATGTATTCATTTATTGAAATGTATATGATTTGTGCCAGTGTTTGCTGAAACCAAATTTCATGAACCAACAAAATATATTCCTTTAAATATACACTTAAATTTCTTCTTTAAAGCTTTTCTCAGTTTCATGGACTTATCACTCACTATAAAATTGGAGCTCTATGTATGAACATCATTGATCATGAGTTAAAAAGACATGAGCTTTGGCAAGAAGAACTCTCTAAGAAGAAGAAAGCTGATATCCTTTCAGAATGCCATTTTGACCTATGCTGCCTATTGATAAGGATGATTTTGTTCTTTTTTTTTAATTACTAATCACATTGCTTAGAAACCATACAAAGTGTATTAAGGTTAAGATAAAGATTCAGAGTATCAGAATAAATACAGTTTGACAAAAGCATTTTGACTCTTCTGAACTTGGATTAGTTAATGAAGTGGAAGGAAGAAGCCAGTAGTGGTTCAGGATAACTGAACAGGCAGGACTTTAAGTAGCCCCGTTATGTCTGCTAAGATCCATCAGTCAGCTGAAGCATGGGTCACCGTTGTTGCTCATGTACTTCTGTTTGAATACAAAGAAGATTTTAATGGGAAGTTACATTTTTTTAGTTAAGTGCAAAAGTAATATTCTTTGTTTTTTGTTTTTGTTTTTTGGTACTAGGGATTAAACTCAGGGACAGTTTACCACGGAGTCACATCCCCAGTACTTTTTATTTTGAGATAGGATCTCATTAAGTTGCTGAGGGACTTGCTAAAATGTTAAGGGTGGCTTTGAACTTGCAATCTTCCTGCCAAGTTGCTTGGATTACAGGCATATGCTACCAAACCTTGTGCAAAAATACTGTTCTTAGTAAATACAAATTTGATAAGCCTATAGAATGATAGAACCTGTGAAACAAACCTCAGAAATTGTTTTAGCCTATAAAACATAATAATCATAACAGTGTTAATTGCTTGTTGGTTTAACCCATTCTGTGGTTTGGAGTTTGTTTATTATATTGTTCCTTCACATAATGAACCAAAATCCATCTCCAAATAACTTCCATCCCTTTGTGTAACTCTTACCTACTGAAGTAATACAAAATAAAGATATCCTTTTCAACATTACAATTCTCGTCTTATTTACGTCATATTTCTTCTACAATTTAATTTTTATAGATTGAAGACTGGCTCATTCATATCTATCCTAATATGATGTATTACAGATCAACAATCCATGATTATAACATTCCTTTTAACCCAACTTTTATTAATATCTTTTAAAAAATGAAAACATCATTCTTATTTTGCAGAATATCATACATTTCTTAACTGTTTTGTGGAAAAAGTGGACCTTTTTCTTTGGAATATTTTTCTCTTGGCATCTCTAATCTGAAGAGGGTGCTAAAAATCTTTAGATTCAATCTGTATTCTTTGAATGTGTTTTGGGCATCTATCTGAACTAGAATCTAGTATTTTTTGTAACTAAATCATTCTCCGCAAGGCAATAATCTTGGCATGGACCCACTTGATAATCAGTTGAAATTTATAGTGTTGGCAACCTACCTAAAATATTTACACCCAGTTTCTAGGAATTCAAGTATTTGGTGAAATTCAAATATTTCCTCATTCAGGGAATCTGAGGAAAACCTTGAATACTGGGCTCAGTGTCCTGTTTATAGCACAAATATTGTGCAGAGAACAGCCTTTTAGTTAAACGTTGGTTAGAAAAAATAACTAAAGTTGCATATAAAACGTTAATAATGGTATTCTTCATAGTATTTTTCAGCAAGTTTTCTTCAATTAATATATATAATCCTTAACTTAAGTTTTTACTTGATGAAGACCTTGAAAACCAAACATTGAGAAAGGATTATGAAAAAACCTTTAAAAAGTACCAGGGGCTTGTGGTAAAACAGGAACAGCTATTACGAGGTATGAATTTCTAAGCAATGAGTAAAGCAACAGACTGCTTACTCTAAATAAATTTGTTTTATTCTATTTTTGTCCTACCAGTGAGCTAATACAGAATAATAGAAAATTCTATAACTTTTTATATGCTTCAAGTTCTTCTGTCCTTAGTGTGAATTATAGTGTTTTAAATTTCACTGTTTTTCCCAATTTAGCCCTAATGTATTTTAATTCAGTGTGTGACCTTTTCAATGAGAATCTTTATCTCTCAAACTCTAACTTGTTTAATCAAGTGAATTATTTGATTGCTTTCCTAGAAAAATGATGCAAAAACTTTCCAAATATTTTTTGTTTGATAGCAAATAATCCTTATTTCTAAGTTTTATTGTGAGATGTGAAATTTAAATAGCATGGTTTTGCGTCATCAAGGAGACGCAAAATCTTATGATGGTTAATGAGAGTGATGTGCATTTTTGAAGTATGCGATCATTTTCTGGTTTGTACATGGCTATTAACTTTGTACATGGAAATATTTGTGAACTCTCCAAATATTTTGAGTCCCTGATAATCATTAGCACTTTTTTAACTGTACTGAATTTTTAAAATATTTGAAATTGAGTAATTTAGCTCAACCTATTGAATAAAATGCCAGATTTTCAAAATTTATTTTAAAGTCTAAAAATAATACATATTACCTATATCAGCATATAATCCAAAATGCATCTGATCTAAAACAATGAATTGTTTACATGTCAGACTTTCAAAGCACTAAGTTGATTTTTTTAACATGTAAAACTTTAAACTTTGTTCCTAACGAAATAATTTATTTTTGAAAATATTTTATGTTCTCTTAAACAGCTTTATTGAAGTATAATTGAGAGACAATAAAGTATATAATTTTAAAGTATGCAATTTGGTAAATTTTAACATTTGTAAGTAACAGTGCAACTATGACCACAATCAAGTTAAAGAACATATCTATTACTCCTGGAGTTTTTTCACGTATCCTTGTAATTACTCCCTTTCCTTCTCCTTTCACCTTAATTTCCGGATAATCACTGATCTGCTTTCTGTCACTGTAGTTTAATTTACCTTTTCTAGAGTTTTATATGAATGGAATCATATAGTATATATTGTTTTGTCTCTTATTTTGGTCAGCATAAAGATTCATCCCTGTTGTCAATTTATCAGTATTTTATTCCTTTTTATTTTTGAATTATATTTCTTTGTATTCACTTGTTGATATCATTTGGAATATTTCCAATTTTGGCCATTACAATGGTGGTGTGAACATTCATCTACAAATCATTGTATGGACAGATTCCATGTTTTCTCTTGATTAAATACCTACTGATGATTTGTCTGGATCATGTGAAAGGTGTATGTTTAACTTTATAGGAAACTGCCAAATGGTTTTTTACATACCACTTTATGTTCCCACTATACTTTATGAGAGTTCCAGTTGTTTTACATTATCAGTGATTGATATGGTCAATCATATTAATTTTAGCTAATTTTAAATATTTGGAATGGTGTCTTATTGTGGTTTTGATTTGGACTTCCTTAGTAATTATATTGAACATCTCTTCATATGTGCTGATCTGCTATCTTCTTACCTTTGTTGAAGTGTCTTTTCATACCTTTTGTTTATTTTCTTAATTAGATTCTTTATTTCTTTGTATGTTTTTTTGGATACAAACCTTTATCAAACAGGTGTTATTCAAAGATTTTCTTTTTCAGTCAATGATTTAATTTTTTGTTCTCTTAATAATATCTTTGAGGAGCAGAATTTTTAATTTTTATGAAATACAAGTTACTTAATGTTTTATTGGTCATGCTTTTGGTATTATATCTAGGAGATCTTTTCTTAACCAAAAGTTACATTTTTCTCCTGTGTTTTGTTATAGAAGTTTTATAGTTTCAGGATTTGCAGTCAAGTTTGTGATACATTCTGAGTTAGTTTTTGTATATGGCATGAGGAATGGATCAAATTTCTTTATTTTTTCATATGACTGTCCAGTTACACAAACACTACTTGTTCAAAAGACTGTCCTTTACTGAATTGGTTTCTGTCTTTGCCACACTCATTCATCTATATGTGTGCATGCCTCTTTTTGCTTTGTATCCTGTTCTATTCATTACTTTTGTGTATTTTATTGCCAGCAGCACATAGTAATCTATAAAGTGTTAATTCCATCTAGTATAGTTTTGTTGATTTTTCTGTTTTTCTATTTCATTGATTTCTATTTTGATCTTTATTATTTCCCTTCTTCAGCTTACTTTGAGTTTAATTTGCTCTTATTTTATTTTTTAAGGTGGAAGCTGAGGTTATTCATCTAAGATCTTTCTACTGTAGTGCAGATGTTAAGTGCTATAAATTGCACTCTAAGCACTGCTTTGATAGCATCCCACAGATTTTCATATGTGCTGTTTTCATTTTCATTCAATTCCAAATCCTTTCCAATTACTATTTTGGTGTCTTCTTTGACTCATAGCTTATTCAAAAGGGAGTAATTTTGTTTCCAGATATTTTGTTTCAGGGGATTTTCCAGATATATTTGTATTGATATTTAATTTAATTCCATTGTTATCAGAGAAAATGTTTTGTGTGACTTGCATTCTTCTAAACTTATTAAGCCTCACTTTATGATCTAGAATATGGTCTTTCTAGCAAAGGTCACATGTGCACTTGAATGTGCCTTTTACTGTTTTTGAATGGAGCTTTCTATAAATAGTGATCAGGTAAAATTGGTTGATAGTGATATTCAAGTCTTTACACCTTGTTGATTTTTCCTGTTCTTTCCCTATTAATTATTGGGAGAGTAATACTAAAATATCTGATTGTGTTTGTGGATTTGTCTGTTTCTCCTGATGTTCTATCAGTTTTCACTTCATATATTTTAAGTCTCTGTTCTTACAAACATAGGTTTGTAAGATACTCCTCATAAACTGTCCTTATTGTCTTTAAGGATGTTCTTCATTATGAGTGGTAATATTCTTGGGTCTGAAATATACTCTTGTGTATTAATATAGCCACTCTGGCCTATTTGTGACTTGTATTGGCATGGTATATATTGGTCCCTCATTTTCATTTTTAACATATCTTTAAATGAAGGTGTTTCTTATCAACAGCATGTGGCTAGATCTTGATCTGTATGTGTCTGTGCATGCGTGCTTGCACATTTGCATTCAAGTGTAGGTATGCATACATCCCCATTTTTCTTTGTTTTCTTGTGGATTGAGGGTTTTTAAAATTCCATTTTATCTCCATTGTTGACTTAGCTTTAAATCTTCTGTAATTTTATTGACTGCCTTAAGGTTTGTATTACACATCTTTAATCATAAGTTGTCTATCTTGAAACATACATCTTTAACTTACATAAGTTAAATCTGCTCTCAAGTAATATTATCCTATTTTATGTTTAATGTTAGAATCATTTTTTCCTTTCTTGCCTTTTTGCTATTGTTAACATTTATTATATTTACATTATAAATCCTAGAATGCATTATTTTTGTAGTCAATTTTATTTTAAAGATAATTGAATCATAAGAAAATAATCTTGGGGGCTAAGGATATAGCTCAGTTGGTAGAGTGCTTGCCTCACATGTGTAAGGCCCTAGGTTCAATCTCCAGCACCAGAAAAAAAAAAAAAAAAAAAAAAAAAATAATCTTGGGGCTGGGGCTGTAGCTCAGTGATGGAGGGCTTGCCTCACATGCGTGAGTCACTGGGTTCGATCCTCAGCACCACATAAAAATAAATAAATAAAATAAAGATATTGCATCCATCTACAATTAAAAAATATTAAAAAAAAAAAGAAAGAAAGAAAGAAAATAATCTTGGATGGGGCTATAGCTCAGTGCAGAGTATTTGCCTAGCATGTGTCAGGCACTGGGTTAGATCCTTTGCACCACATAAAAGAACAAATAAAAATAAAGGCATACTGTTCATCTACAACTATAAAAAAATTTTAAAAAGAAAACAATCTTATGTATTTTTGTGCAGTTACCATTTCCATTGATCTTATTCCTTTGATAATGTATTTCTATCTGGTATCATTTTCTTTTTGCTTCTGGGCTTGCCTTTAAAAATTCTTCCAAGAGAGGTGTACTGATGATAAGTTACTTTGTCTCTTGCACATTTGAGAAAGGCTTTATTCTTTTTTGAAATATTTTAACTTGGTTTCTGGTTTGAAGGCATTGCTTTCTCTGTACTCCATTGTTGCTTTGCTTGCATTGTTTTTGATGAAAAGTCTGCTGTTACCCCATCTTTGTAAGATTTTTTTTCCTCTGGCTGCTTTTAAGATTCTCTTTATCATTTATTTTGAACAATTTGATTAGAATGTACCTTGGTGTAATCTTTTTCATGTTCCTTATTCTTGGGGTTCAGTGAGCTTATTGGAATGCTAGGTTTATAGTTTTCATTAAATTTGAAAGTTTTCCTCTATTTCTTTAGGGATTTTAATAACACATTTATTAGGCCACTGAAAGTTGCCATAGTTCTCTCATACTGTTTATGTTTTTGCTATTTTCCTTCTATGTATTTAAGTTTTGATAGTTTATGATTATTTCTTCAATTTCACTCATCTTTTCTTCCAGCTCTAAATTTTAGTTTAAAGGAAGCTAGTTTAAAATCTCAAGCACTATAGTTTCCATTGCTAGAAAGTTTGAATATGTTTTATATCTCCTATGTCTTTGCCTTTTAGAAGATCCAGAATATAATCTTTTAACTTTTAATATCCCCATTTAATAATTCTGATATTTTTGTCAGTTCTAGGACAGTCTCCATGACTTTTTTTTTTCCTTACTTTTGGTACCAGAGATTGAACTCAGGGGCACTCCACCACTGAGCCACATCCCCAGCCCTGTTTTGTGTTTTACATAGAGACAGGGTCTCACTAAGTTGCTTAGAGCCTTGCCATTGCTGAGGCTGGCTTTGAACTCGCGATTCTCCTGTCTCAGCCTCCCTAAGTGCTGGGATTACAGGCATGTGCCATGGAGCCCAGCTGACAGTTTCCATGGCTTTTTAAAAATACTTATAGGTTGTATTTTCCTGCTTCTTTGAGTGAATGGTAATCTTTGGCTGTTAGCGTGAAAGCTCCATTGTTGGGTGTTGTATATTTTTTATTCCTGTAAACATTTTCAATCTTTGTTTTAAGACATAAATTGAATTACTTAGAAAACAATTAGATGTTGTTCTAATAATTTGGTTAGTCTGGACATAAGCAGCATGCTTTAATCTAAAATTAATTGTTCCCCACTATTGAAGCAAGACCTTTCCAATGATTCTATCTATTACCCCATAAATTATGAGATTTTCAGGATGCTTGGTACAAACAGGCATTATTTCTAGCCTGGTATAAGTATCATATGCTTTTTCTTCTAATTCTCTCATTTGATTCTGACCATAGCGTCAGTTAGGTTTGAAGTGGTTTACAAATTAAATGAAATACTAAAATAATGAATAACATCAAGGCTTTAAGAGAGCAAAGAGACTGTTTACCAAATAACCTACATAATTCTGACAGAAACTTTTAAATTTTAACTCTGAAGCTTCCTTTCAACAAGGCAAAATGGAAAATGTTATGTTACATAATTTTCTTTATCATAAGGAAACAATCATGAGTTATATTTTTTAGTTGTCAATAGACCTTTATTTTATTTATCTATATGCGATGCTGAGAATTGAATCTAGTGCCTCACACATGCTAGGCAAGTGCTCTACCACCGAGCCACAACCCCAACCCAGAACCTAAGCATTTTTATTATGGGATCTAAAAGAAATTTTACTTAGAACTAGTAGACATTGACCTCAGTTCTATCTAGGATAATAGTCATATTACTGAATTTCCCTATGTACCTTTTCCTTCTGGTGACAAAGAGAAAATCAGTTCGAATATGCAAAACAGATTTTTATATCTGTACATGTAGCTCTACTTATGTTATATATTTTGGATTAATTCTTAAATATAACAGACGTTAGTTGTTGAAGTTTTGATGTCTTACCTTCTTTTCTATGTGTCTAAAAATATTTTCCCCATTTTGTTTTTGTGTCTGCCAACTTAAATACCTTTAACTGCTGTTTCATTACTATTAAACTCTAGTTCCAAGAAAGTAGGTATCAATGTCACTTTGGTTACTGTATCCTTCTCAACATCATAAGAATATTGTTATCTATCTATGTTATCTATATATTTTATATAAAATTTATGCCTCATTTAATAGTAATACATTTTTCTAGTGAGACACTTACTAACCAGTTACAATTTTCAAAATAATACATTACCTATTTTAAATTGTTGATTAAATATGGCAAGCATTTAACTTTCATCTGTTTTACTTTTCTAGTTGCTCTTTATTTGCTTCTGAATCTTGCTGAGGACACTCGCACAGAACTGAAGATGAGGAATAAGAATATAGTTCACATGTTGGTGAAGGCTCTTGATCGGGACAATTTTGAGCTGCTTATTCTAGTTGTGTCATTCTTAAAGAAACTGAGCATTTTTATGGAGAATAAGAATGATATGGTAACTTACAAAGCTCCTTCTTGAAACAATCTATTTAGCCATTTCAAGTTAGGATATTTTGGTTAAAAAAATATACATTTTTACCCTTACTAAGGTAATTCTGAATTTCTGAATGAATATTTTCAATAGCAATAACTCACTGAAATGGCTTTATATTCCAGATAATTAAAGCTTTCTGTTTAAAAATATTTTCTAAGATACAGAATACATCTTGCCATATTATATAGAATATATAGAAAGTAGTTTAAACTTAAAATTGTGTTTCAGGATCATCTGATCTTATTTTCCCCTAAATATTTTGCCTTCTGCATTTCTGACATTAGCATATGGAATTGCAGTTCAGCACAGTCTTTTCTTTGTTGCCCACCATTCTAATTGGTAGCTACAACCTGTTGATTTTGCTTCTTAAGTATCTCCAGAAGCTATCCCTTCTTTATAGTTCCCTGTGCTATTGAATTAGTTCATATCCTTTTAATTCATGCCTATTCATTTCTTATTTGCATTATTACATTAGGCTTCTATTTGCCTTTTTTTTTTTTGGTACTGGAGATTGAACTCAGGGGCACTCGACCACTGAGCCACATCCCCAGCCCTATTTTGTGTTTTATGTAGATGAGTTGCTTAGTGCCTTGCCATTGCTGAGGCTGGCTTTGAACTCGCAATTCTCCTGTCTCAGCCTCCCTAAGTGCTGGGATTACAGGCTTGTGCCACCGTGCCTGGCTTCTATTTGCCTTTTTGTATTGTGTTGACATATTGGTCTTTAAGAAATACAAGTTGAGCATGTACTATTTATCATTCTGTAGAATATATATAATGTGTAAATATATAAGGACGGACAGAATTTTTTTTTTGGTTGTGATGCTGGGGATTGAACCCACTATCTCAATGCATGCCAGGTAAGAAGTCTACCTCTGAACCACATCCACAGCCCTAATGATAGAAAAAAATTCTTATCTGCTTTTTTCCCACAACATTAAAAAGTCATCGTTGACACATATTATACTAAAATAGATTAGACATTCACCATACCTTGTTTTCAGATACTTTAATTGTTTAGAATTTTATAAATATGTGCACTGAAGTGTTATTTATAAATAACACTTCAGTGCACATATTTGTATATATATCTCTTTATTTCTTTTTTTTTTTTTAATTTTTTCTTAGTTGTAGATGGACAGACAAAATGTCTTTATTTTATTGCTTTGTATGTGGTGCTGAGGATTGAACCCAGGGCCTCACGCATGTGAGGAAAGCGCTCTACCGCTGAGCCACAATCCCAGCCCCTCTTGTCTATATTTCTGATTGCTTTCTTAGATTCCTAGAAATGGCCTTAACTCTATTGAGGACCATTTTTAGAACTGTGTGTCATCATGTGATTGGTATAAATCACTTCTCCTTCAAATAGTCTGTCTAAATATTTAGTATTTCTGCCTATCCTTTTTTCTCTTAAAACAAAATGAACTAGAAATTTCTTTTGTTATAGTAAATGTCATGCCATGCTCATTGAAAACCTGGAACTAATTTATCCAATTCAATAAGTGCCTTGAATTATGACTCTTGAATATATGAAATTTTATTTTACCTTGAGGTATTTAATGTGTTTCTATCATTAATATATAATTCTTGCTATAAATTATATACTTTATATTGTTACGAGAATGTGTATACCTAGAGAGATTAATCAAAAATATGTTTTTTGTTTTCACTGACCTTATATCAAAGAAGAATATGATGAAATCATAATAGATATACTCCTAAGTAGAGTGTGGCTAAGTAATTGCTTCCCCTTGCTATAAGTTGAAGTGTATTCTTCCATTTATGTATTTTGATTAATTTAAATTCAGTAGTAGTTTCTCAAAATTCAAATTTATTTGCCATCAGCATGTGTCTGCTATGTGTATTAGATTTATATTTAAGTATTGTACTTCTGAGTTCATTCTATCAAAAAGACCTCAAGGATGATTATTGAAATTATTTTCTAATGAGATCACAGGGTTGGAAGATGTAAATCATCTCATCAAACCTCATTTTTTTTTAACTGAAGAGGAAAAATTGAGGTTCCAAACAGTTAATTATTCATCCAAAGTCATGACAAGTATTTGATAGCCAGATTTTTATTATAGATGGTATGCATTTTATTTTTATTATGGAAGAAAGGCATCTTAGAACTCAACTACACCATACTCACATGGGTAGATTTAATGACTTTAGCTTCCATTTTTTGCAGATGAACTATCAGAAAATCAGAGGCAATAATTAATTTACTTGAGGAAACAAATCTGTAGATTCTCTGCTTCATATACTCTTTTGTCTCCTGGGCAAATTTTTTAAAGTCTTTTTTTAATGTTATTTTTAAAAACATTTTTAGCAAGATTAATAATAAGTAGTTTTTAAATGTTGTCTTCCTGAACCAGTGAGAAGGGTACTCTTAAGGCTGAAGTCAGCTTGCTGATAGATTATTGCTAAACTGTCACTTTGCCTGTAACGTTTTCTAAAAACGTTAATTAACTATAAATTGTAGTTTATAGAAATAAAATTGAAAGGGTATTGCATGTTGAGACAATTGCTAAATTTAGCTCTTGAGGTTGAGTTTTTTTCATCAACCAAAAAAGACATGACTAGTAGGCTGTGTTAAATGTAAGTCAAGAGTTTTACCATCTGATTGACCAATGGCCCATGCTTTACATTTCATAGTTTGCAGTGGAAATGCAAATAAATAGGAAACTCATCAGGTTATTTTATTGTGTTTTGTTGTACAGTATATACTTATGCTATTCCTTTTTCAAAAGAAAGTATTACCTAATTAGAAACAGCCAGTGGCAATTTTATTTTAGAAAAAAGAAAGGGATGGCTTATCTATTTGTGAGGTTGTATTATTTATTTAAAGTGTTCTTTTTTCTGCTGATGTGAACTAATACTGATCTTGCTTTTTAGAAATATATTTTAAAGTAAGTTCAGTTTACTTAAAACAATCTTTCAACTGTGGTTTCAATTGAATTTTCATATGTCTTATGTAATGTTAATATAATTGTATTTTCATAGTGTAGTATTAGTGTAATATAACAGAAAGGTAATAAATCATATTAGAATATGATCTTAAAAGGAACAACAGAGTATATATATGTTGCTTAGTTCCCTATTTCTTACTAAAAACTTTCGGGAATTTTTTTCTGTATTTTGGACACAAGTCGTTTATCAGTTACATGTTTTACAAGCCTTTCCTGTGGCATGTCTTTTCATTCTCCTGTGAGTGTTTAGTATTGGTGAAATCCAGTATTTTAAAAACTTTTTTTAATGGATTATGTTTTGGTATCACTGAAACCTCTTTGTTTGATTACTGAAACTTTATTTTTGAAATCAGGCAATGTGAAGCCTCCAATGTTATTCTTGTTCAAAATTATTCTGGCTATTCTATATTGTTTTCCTTTCCATTTCCATTTTTAAATGAGCTTTTTTTAGATTCGTGTTTTATTTTGGGAAGTTTTTGGTTTGGTTTATGCTGTAATGAAAAATATGGCTACAGTGTTACTGTGTAGTGTACATAGAAGTATGAAGGAAAAGTCAGGTGTTGGTAGTCAATTTAGCAGTTTTTAAAAATTTTGTGTCCATTCCTTCTATGAAGTGAAAGGAGAAAATTATACCAAAGGCTCAATCACTAATGTGATTTTTATGAAGTCAATAAAAGAGTGCAATAAAGATATACAAAGGACAGTATAAATAACTGTTTAGATCTCCAATAAAGGAAAAGCAGAACAACATTATTCATAAATCCTTTTTTATAATACAAAAAACTTGAATTTAGATGGAATTTTTTCCTTTTTTTTAATTTTTTTTTAGTTGTAGATGGACACAATGTCTTTATTTTATTGCTTTGTATGTGGTGCTGAGGATCGAACCTAGGGCCTCACGCATGCAAGGCAAGCGCTCTACTGCTGAGCTACAATCCCAGCCCCGAATTTTTTTCCTTTTTAACACTTGCTTTGTAGCTAAAAGATGAGATGTTTTTATAACCAAGTTTTTCTGATTATTACCTTAAAAAAATCTCAGTGCAGGGTTTCCATTACCACATAAATACTTGGTAATGCCCTCTGTAATCTTTCGTTCTAATGCAGGATCTCTTGATGCAATTTCATAATCTTGATGCAATTTCATAATCAGCAAATTCCTTTAAATAGTCACATGGTCAGTATTTTAGGCTTTGTAGGTCCTATGGTCTCTGCTGTAGCTACTTAACTCTGTTATTATAGCACAAAAGCAGCCATAAACAGTCTATAATGAACATGGCTCTGTTCCAATAAAACTTTATTTGTGGAAATTTAAATGTCATATAATTTTCATGTGTCATGAAATATTCTTAATTTTTTTTCTACTATTTAAAAATGTAACAGGCTGAGTGTGTAGCTCAGTGTAGAGAGCTTGTGTAGCATGCATGAGGCCATGGGTTCAATCCTCAGTACCATAAAAATATGTAAGGAAAAGAAATGTAAAAACCAAAACCATTCTTAATCTCAGGTTATATGAAAACAGATGGCAGGCCAGATGAGTTCCATCAGACATGGTCTGCTGATCCATTGTAAATTTTAACTATTACTTGTAGCCTTGCTTCTTCCTGAGTTTCTTAAGATTTCCAAATATCCAGTGAATATCTCCTCACATTAAACATGACAAAAATTAAAGTAACTTTTTGCCCTCATTGTCCTAGACTTGTTTTAGCATCTGTATTAGTGACTGCAGAAAAGGAGCCTGAGACATCTATTCCTAAGTAAGACTACTTGCAAGGCTGGCCCTGGCTGGTGTGGGGCACTTGGATTTCAAGAGTGTCCCCTGCCTAGGAAATAGTCTGACCATATCATCCCTATGGCTTGAGATCATGAAAAACTCTTGTTACTTATAGAATGGTATGAAACCCCCAGCAGAGCATTACAAGCCTCTATGATCCAAGAGCTGTTTTTAAGCTTCTGCCAGTCCTAAATATATGCTTTATACTGTGATTATGCCAAAGCACTTGCAGTTCCCTAGACAAGCTCTTAAAACTAAATGCCTGTCCGCTGGCTTTGTCTCAACCTGTACTGCCATTCCTCTCAACCAGAGAATAAACTCTGTCTCATTTTTTAAGACTTGTTCCAAATTTGAAGCCATCTTTTCTTCTAGTAGTTTCTTCCATGTTGCTTCCAGAGCACTTTGTTCATTCATTTTTATCACATTGGATCTTCATTTTTTGTTCTATTTGTCCACTCTTTAGACCAAGGAATCCTAGGAGACCAAGATGAGATCTTGTTTGATCTAGTACAGGGCCTTGTACATAGTGAGTGGTGTTCACTTAAGCGGAGTGTTTTCAACCATCAATTAATGTAGTCAGATGAGGGAAGAAAGGGATGATGTAGGAGTCTGAATTTTCTCTTCCAAAGTTTGATATCAGGAAAGCTTATAGATTGAAATGGAAGTACAAGAGTAATATATACTTATTTTTTAAATAGAGATATACTAGGTTAAAACCCCAAAATAATTATTTGTAATCTTTTTATCTTATTTTGCAATAGAACCTCATTGCCTATTATTTTACTTAGGTGGAAATGGATATTGTTGAAAAACTGGTGAAAATGATACCTTGTGAACACGAAGATCTCCTGAATATCACCCTCCGGCTTTTACTAAACCTGTCCTTTGACACAGGACTAAGGAATAAGATGGTACAAGTTGGACTTCTTCCGAAACTCACTGCACTCCTAGGTATGCTTTTTAAGAATTAATGACTGTTTCTTAGAATTCCCAACATCATTGGAAAATTGAGTTCTGTGTTGAAAAGCCTCTGAACAAAGAGCTTTCTGTATATGTTCTTTGATTAGAAACTAAATAATAAAAATAAGCAGAATAAGTGGAAAATTACCTGTGCCAGGATTTCTGTCGTACTGTGGAATGAAATGAAATAGGAACTTTTGACCCTTTTGTTTCATCAGCCCATATTGAAACCAAAATGAAAGTGTATTAGTACTACCAGGGAAGCAAAAAGGAAAATAGATTTTTCTCTTCAGGATGTCTTAAAAAGCAGATATGATTTAAATTCTTATTTTCTACCATATTTTTCAAATACTACTTACAAACACATTTATGGAAATTCTTTGACATTAAGTAAAAATGGGTATTTTTGTATAGCATGAATTAGATATTGTATTGGAGGGTTCATTTATTTTGAGTATTTAACTTAAGTATTTAAGTTATTCTGTTTTAGCTACTAGCAAGATATCTTGAACAAGGATGGGCTCAAGACTTAAGGCCTTGGTGCTCTTAACATAATTGTTAGCCTCAGCAGAGCATTAGAACATGTTTACAGTTCAACTATAGCCCATCTTCAGAGGCTCATGCCACCCTCCTGTATGTTAGGGTCATGCAGAGGCACTCAATGGTCCCCACACAAGCTTTGCTATGCCTAAGTGACTGTCCATTTGCCTTTTCCTCTTCTGCAATGCCATTGCCTTTATTAACCAGAAAGCAGATAATTCTAACTTGTCTTTTAACATTTCATCCTTTTATTTTAGTTGAGCAGGATCTTTCTTTTTCAGCTTTCTTTTATAATCAAGCATTGAACACGAATGTTGTACATTTTAGAACATATTCTGTTGAGCAGACTTTCAAAAATTGCTTTTGGAGAGTCAAGGCAATACAGACATCTGGGGGAAGGAGTTTTAAAAGTAAAATTAATTGGCCTTGAATTTAATTCATATGACAATTTATCATAAATTTGACTGTTTTAGTCAGCGTGTTTGCTGTTGTGACTAACAGATCTGACTAGAACAATTGTAGAGGAGGAGAAGTTCACTTGAGGGCTCATGGTTCAGAAGTCTTAGTCCATCCACAGCTGTCTCTATTCCTCTGGCCTTGAGATAAGGCAGAATGTCATGGTGGAAGAGTGTGGCAGAGGGAAGCAGCTCACATGATCAGCTAGCAGAGAGAAAGAGAGACTCCACTCACCAGATACAAAATATAGACCCCAAAGGCATGCCTTCAATGACCAACCTCATCCAGCCACACCCTACCCACCTTCAGTTTCCATTCAGTTAATACCATCATGGGATTATTTCACTGATTGGATTAAGGCTCTGGTGGCCCATAATTTCTCTAAACTTTTTTGCATTGCCTCAAACATGAGCTTTTGGGGGACACTTCACATCTAAACTATAACACTGACATAACTATTTACCAAATATTAGGTCAGATTCACAGTCTGTGCAAATGAATAAGTTATGGTCATTGCCCTGAAGTAATTCATACTCTTATTATAGTTTGTTCAATATCTAGTCTTCAACTTCTGTAAAATGTTTGCTTTGTAACATACGATAAAACAAATGATTTAAGAGAGATTTTTGAGAAATTACTCACATGATATCCATTTTATAATTTGTTAAACAAGTAGTAAATTTGAGGTTATAAGATATAATATCCAATATTTCTTTCTTCTAGAGCTTAATTTCTAGAGTCATACTCTTATTAGAATTGTGTGACTGATTACTTCTAGCCATGTGAACTTGGGCAAGTTAGCCAAGCTTTTTCATTCCTAAAATAGGGATAATAATTATATAAAACTTAGAGTTCTTTAGAAGTTTAAATGCAATACAGACATAGCATGCAAAGTGCTTATGATCTAACTTACAGTATTTATTTCCTAATAAATATTAGCTGCTATTGTCATTTTTCTTATCAACATCATCATTATCATTATTCGATATTGAAACAGGCATTCTATAAATGTTGCTTACTAATCTTTCTATGAGTACAAATACCCTTCTGATAAGATATTAACCTTAGTTGATAAATAACATAGCTTTATCTTTACTTTCCTGTGTGTGCATTCCATTTAATTCAGTAAAATATGCTAAGCACCATAAATGTTTTTCAACCTGAAGATACACTGGGATTCAAAAGGAAGAAAATTCCTGTATGAGATGCTATGTAAGGTGCCATTTGAAATGGATACCAGAAATTGCTCACTTTAATAGGGTGATATTTACAAAATAATAAAAGAGGCTTTAGAAAATATTTCAGATAAAGCCATCAACATTACTTAAGACATAATTAAAACTAAGTCAGTATGAGGAATAATTTCAACTTTAGCATAGAATATGACTAGTAAAAAGTGAGAGAGACTTGAAAATGGGTTTATGCTCATAATCATGTGAGATTATAAAGTTTAAAGCATTGCTAGGAAGTTGACCTTAATGCAGCTCATGGTGCGCATCGTTGCAGGTGGGATAGCTGGGTCAAATTGTGATTCCATTCCAAGTTTTCTAAGGAATCTCCATACTGCTTTCCAGATTGGTTGCACAATTTGCAGTCTCACCAGCAATGTATGCACGTGCCTTTTCCCCTACATCCTCACCAACACTTATTGTTGTTTGCATTCTTGATAACTGGCATTCTGACTGGAGTAAGATGAAGTCTTAGAGTAGTTTTGATTTGCATTTCTCTAATGGCTAGAGATATTGAACATTTTTTCATGTATTTGTTGATTGATTATATATCTTCTTCTGAGAAGTGTCTATTCAGCTCCTTAGTCCACTTATTGATTGGGTTATTTGTTTTTTTGTTGTTAAGTTTTTTGAGTTCTTTATATATCCTGGAGATTAGTGCTCCATCTGATGTGTGTGTGGCAAAAATTTGCTCCCAGAATGTAGGCTCTTTTCACCTCATTGATTGTTTCTTTTGCTTAGAAGAAGCTTTTTAGTTTGAATCCATCTCACTTATTAATTCTTTCTTTTATTTCTTGAGCTTTATGAGTCTTGTTAAGGAAGTGAGGGCCTAATCCAACGTGATGAAGATTTGGGCCTACCTTTTCCTCAATTAGATGCAGGGTCTGTGTTCTAATTCCTAGGTCCTTGATCCACTTTGAGTTGAGTTCTGTGCATGGTGAGAGACAGGGTTTTCATTTCATTTTGCTGCCTATGGATTTCCCGTTTTCTGAGCACCCTTTGTTGAAGAGGCTATCTTTTCTCCAGTATATGTTTTCGGCACCTTTGTGTAGTATGAGATAACTGTATTAATGTGAATTTAATAAATTCTTAATTTATTTTTCTTTGGTAAGTAAAATAGATTAATGGCCAAATAACAGTCCACATAAAAACACCTATGAAAGATTTCTAGGAAACTGAAAAAAAAAAATGTTGTGACTTGAATAATTTTTAAAAGCAAAGAGGAAATTTGTTATAGCTCAGCTCTTTTGTGAGGTAAGACTCTAGTTCTAATGTTAGTATTATTAAATGTATTAGAGGGTAAGGCTATGGTTATTAATAAGTAACACTAATATCACAGTGACTTAAAATATATTGTGTTCATTCTGGATGATTGGAGAGTTCTAGTCCATATTAACATCTGTCAAAGACCCAGAATTATGGGATCCTCTTGGCCACCGTGGCCCTGCATGTTAGCCTTTTCATCACTGTAACCAAAATACCTGACAAGAACAACTTAGAGTAGGGAAGTTTATTTTGGGCTCATGGATTCAGACGTTCAGTCCATGATCAGCCAACTCCATCATTCTGGACCTGAGATGAGTGAATACATCCTGGCAGAAAGATGTGATGGGAAAAAGTTGCTCAGATTATGACAGCCAGTAAGCAGAGAGAGAGAAGCCAGGAACAAAAATATAACCCCCAAGGGCATGCCCTCAATGACCTACTTCTCTAGCCAATCCCCACCTACCTATAGTTACTACCCAGTAATCCATTCAAATCATTAATCCATCAAGTGGATTAATCCACTGATTAAGTCATAGCTGTCATGATCTAATCATTTTGCTTCTGAACATCCCTACATTGTCTTGCACGTGAGCTTTTGTGGGGACATCTCATATCCAAACAATAACCTCCTGAGAAAGGTAGAAAAGGTACTATGGAGAATTGCAAACATTTCTTATGGGCTTCAACTCTGAAGTGACACCATTTTTATTTACATTCTGTTGATAAAATCAAGTCATATGGGCCGTGCTTGACTTCAAGGGTGTGGGCAATTATAAATAGAACTGGAGCATTGGTGAGCAAGTAGCCAAATGACCCTGAAAATTACTTTCAAGTTCTCTGAGTTTATCTGGGTTTTTAGGATTACTAGAATCTCTTAGACAGTACATCCTGAGATAGCATAGCAAATAAAATGCTAATGCACATGGTTCATCTTATAACAATGGCAGCACAGAGCACACCGATTAGAGACAGGATTGTAGAGTCAGACTGTATGACTTTGAATATTGGCTTTAGATACCAGCTATGTGATATCATGCAATTACTTAATATATGTCTGTTTTCTTACCTCCAGTGCATGGATAATAATGATACATATAAATAGGGAAGAGTTAAGTTAAATAAGGCAGTAGATATGAGAGAATTATAAATATGTGAAATTATTGTCAACATATATAAAATACAAAAAATAGATGTTCAGAAATGAACATCTTTTTGATAAGTTTTTCAGGAAACTCATGAGAATAAGTTTTATTTCCATTTGTGTATATATATGTATGTCTTCAATTTTTTTTGTGAATGTCGTGTAGTTTTCATTGTGGAGATAGTTTATTTCTTTGGTTAAATTTATTCCTGGTTTTGATCTTTTGTTTTGTTTTGTAGCTGTTATAAATGAGATTGCTTTCTGACTTTGTATTTTCCCTTTTTCCCTTTTAGTACATAGGAGTGCTACTAATTTTTGTAGGTTGATATTGTATCCTGAAACTTTGATGAATTTATTAATTCTAATAGTTTTGGGGGAGTCTTTGGAGTTTTCTTTATATACGATCGTGCCATCTGCAAGTGATAGCAGTGTGATTTCTTCCTTTCTAACTTGGATGCCCTTTATTTCATTCTCTTGAATAATTGCTCTAGCTAGAACTTCTAGTACTCTGTTGAATAAAAGTGGTGAAAGTAAGCATCCTTGAATTGTTCCAGATCTTTAAAAAACTTTCAATTTCCCCCCATTCAGTATGATGTTACCTTTGGTCTTGTTATATAAGCCATTATTATTTTGAGGTGCAATCCTTCAGTCCCTAATTTGTTCAGAGTTTATATTATGAAGGTATGTTGTATTCTATCAGATGTTTTACTTGTGTCTGTAACAATCATATGGAATTTCATTCTGTTAATGGAATATCATGTTTATTGATTTTCACATGTTGGATTGTCCTTGAATTCCTATGATGAATCCCACATAATCATGGTGAATAATCTGTATAATGTGCTACTGGATTTGATTTGCTAGTTGAGGATTTTTTCATCTATGTTCATCAGGGACATTGGGCAGTAGTTTTCTTTCTTCTCTTTCTTCTTTTGTTGTTGTTATTGTGTCTTTCTGAGGTTTGGGCTTCATAGAATGAGTTTGGAAGAATTCTCTTCTTTTCAACTTTTTGGAATAATTTGAAAAGAATTTGTATCCTTTAAATGTTGATTAGAACCCTGTATGGCTATCAGATTACCAGTCCAAGGCCAGCCTCAGCAACTTAACGAAACCCTGTCTATAAATAAATAAATAAGGGCGAGGGATGTGGCTCAGTGGCAGAGTGCCCCTGGGTTCAATCCCTAATACTACAGACACACACACACACACACAAAAGTTAGTCGAATTCAGCAGTGAGGCAGTCTGGCCCTAGGGTTTTCTTTGGTGGGAGTCCTTTTATTACTGATTCAATCTCACTGTGGGTCATTGGTCTGTTTAGATTTTCTATACCATCCAATGTTTTCTAACTCACTGGTGTCTCTTAAATTTGAAGTGTTCTCTGTATTGTTTCTTATAGGACAGGTCTGGTGGAGATACAGTCTCAGCTTTTGTTTATTGGGGGAAATCATTTCTCATTCATTTCTGAAAGATAGATTTGCTGGCTATAGTATTCTTAGTTGGCAATTTTGTTTTGTTTTGTTTTTTTCCTTCTGTACTTTGAAACTCTTATCCCATTCTCTTCCTGGCCCATAAGATTTCCACTGAAAAGTCTGCTATCATGTGACTTGGGACACCCTTATGTGGGTTCTTTTCTAGTGTTGCTTTAAGAATCCTCTCTTTGGGGCTGGAGTTGTAGCTCAATGGTATTGAGCTTGCCTAGCACATGTGAGGCACTGGGTTTGATCCTTAGCACCACATAAAAATAAGTAGATGATTGATAGATAGATAGATAGATAGATAGATAGATAGATAGATAGATAGATAGAGGTGTTGTGTCCATCTACAACTAAAGAAAAAAATGTTTAAAAAAATGTATACCCAGAAATCAGTTTAAAAATAAAAGAATCCTCTCTTTGTCTTTAACCTTTAAGAGCTTGATTGTATGTTTTTTGTGTTGTTGGTGGTGATGGTGTTTTCATACTAGAATTACATCCTCACCCTTTTTTATTTTGAGACAGGGTCTTGCTAAGTTGCTTAGGGCCTCAATAAGTTGTGAAAACTTAAGACTGGCCTTGAACTTGAAATCCTTCTGCCTCTGCCTCCTGAATCACTGAGATTATAGGCATGTGCCACCATACCTGGCTTAATTATGTTTTTAGGGCATATTTTGTTGAAATAAATCTTGACTGGTGACCTTTGACTTTGCTGTATCTGAATATTTGTATCCTTTTCTAGGATTGGGAGATTTTTCTGTTACTATCTCTTTGAATAAAATTTCTTTCCTTTTGGTATTCTGAAGTCTATCTTGAATCTGATAGCCCCAGTATTTGCTCCTTTTATGCCATTGCAAAGTTCTTGTAGACCTTCTTCATTTCAGTATGTTTTCTTTTTCCTCCTCTGTGTATTTTAAAATAGTCTATCTTCTAACTTACTGTTCTTTGTTCTTTCTGATCTATTTTGCTGTTGATGCCTTCTATCATATTTTTCATCTCATTTAGCAAACTTTTCAACTCAAGGGTTTCTGTTTGATTTTTTGAATTACTTCAACATCTCCAGTTCCTCTAATACAGTACTGAATTGTTTAAGTACTGAATTGTTTCTCAGTTTTTTTCAATTTCCTTGAGTTTTTCAAAAACAGCTATTTAAAATTCTGTTTGAGAGTTCATGTATAGATAGCTCAGTTTCTGACACCTTATTTTATCCCTTAGATGAGGACATAGTTATCTGAAAATTTTGATGTTTGTTGTCATGCAATGATATCTGCACATTCGAGTATTAGGTATTCTGGTCTTGGTAATCTGTCTTTTTTTCTTATCATTCCTGGAATTGTTTTCTCTGAACCAATGGTCATTATACTGTTTTACCACTAGGTGGCACCTTAGGTCCAGGTTTGCCATGAATCTGTCATTGATGTATTGCCATCTTTTCAACACTAGGGGAAGCCCAAGCTCAAGTGTGTCCCAAATCTAAAGTTCATGCATTGTTCAGGATGGACTGATTAAGTGCCTAATAAGGCTAATTCATCCCCACATGTCTCAGCCAGGGTTCAAGGTGGGCCCAGTTTTATTATTTCTGTATTTTGACAAACAGTTTCTTACATCTGATTACTTTATGTTATCATTTGGAAGATCTGTAATGTCTAGGATTTTTAGAAATGCAAGTATAGGCAAATCAAGTTAGACTTAGGAAACTTGACTTTACTTACATAATTGTTAGAGTCTGTTCAGATTTTTTAGGGTGTCGAGTTAACTCTTTAAAAAGTAAAGATTTGCGGGGTGGGGGGGGCTCATCTAAGAATCAGATTATCAAAAAAATTCCCTCAGCAAAAATATTTAAGCCTTTTGACATTCGTGTGTCTCAAGAGAGCTTCCTTATGTCGGAGTAACCTAGGGCCCGAGAAGACAAGGAAATTCTTCAGCACCCTAGAGCATGTATTGATAGTGTTTAAAATGTAACTTGAAAAGCTACATTTTCTTAGTTTTTTGTCTGATGTGCTGGACAAATGTTTTGTTAAAGGTCTGAATTGCTTTGTCCTGAATGTTTAAGGTTTGGATGTGAGGTATCCCCCAAAAGCTCACATGTGAGACAATGCAAGAAGGTTCAGAAGAGACATGATTGAGTTCTAAGAGTCTTAACCATATCAGTGATTTAATTCCCCAATAGGGATTAACTAAGTAGTAACTTAAGTGGTAGGGTGTGGCTGGAGGAGGTGAGAATTAGGCGTGGCTTTGGGTATATTTGTATCTGGCAAGTGGAGACCTCTCTCTCTCTGCTCTCTGATCACCCTATGATCTGTTTCCCTCTGCCACACTATTCAGCCATGATGTTCAGCCTCACTTTGAGCCCCGAGGAATGGAGCCAGCTATCTATGGATTGAGACCACTGAAACCATTAGCCCCTAAATAAACCTTTCTTCCTCTATAGTTGTTTTGGTTGGGTCCTTTTAGTAACAGCAGTGAAAAAACTGACTAATACAGGGATAATGTTAGTACAGAAGCAAGCCTAAACACCTGATTGAAATGTGTTCTTTTGAAGGGCCTAGCTCGTCATGACACTGGTTCTAGTATGAAGCTTAACATCACACAATGGCAGAAGCAGCGTTTTACAGAGTGCATGCTGAATAAACTGACACATTTCATTGGTGTGCTATTTCTAACAATTACGAGTTTATTTACACTGGGTTTTTTCTGTTGTGGACGATATTGATACTCATTTTAAATTGAGTAATGTTTTCACATCAACTTTTAAAATATTAACTTGGAAAATAAATAAAAATTAAAATTAAAAAAAAAAATAAATAAATAAATAAAATAAAATATTAACTTGGTTTTCAAAGAAAGTTAAACTCAAAGGAATAAGACTTTAAACATATACAAGTCTTATCCTATATATTTGAATATTTACGTTAGTTAAAACCAAAATAGAATAGGTACCACCAACCTAATGATTTAGGGAGATTAAGTAGCTACCTGTGAATTACAGGCACTCATTGCTTTCCACAGTTTTCTACTATCTGTAAGTCTTTCCTATTAGGTAACTATAGGAATTTAATTGGTTAGAGTATCAATTTAAAACTTTGGTCTCGGAACCCCTTTATAGTCTTAAAAATAAAGAGCTTTTATTTCTGAGGAGTTATATTTATGGATATCTAGTTAACATAAATATTTTTATTAAAAATGATAATTTTCAAAAACAATAGTGAGAAGGGTGACACCACTTCACACACTGCAAATCTCTTTAAAGTCAGTCAAGCTTATTAGATAACAGCTGGTATCATGTTGTGTAGCCTCTGGATAACTCAGTTGTATGCTTAGGAGAGACAGAGTTAAAAAGCAGGAAAATATTTTAAATTAAAAATTAGGAAAATATTGTATTAGTATTATTATGAAAATGTTGTGATTTTTGTAGCCCTCCTTCCTGGGTCCTAGGACCACACTTTGAAAGCTAGTGCATTAGCACATTCCTTTAAAGCTTTTAATGCCTATTAAACACAAATACTCCTGGTAATAGTATTAGCAGCTCACATTCAGCTAGAAGACATGTTTGGCTTGGCTAAAGTATACTTTTTAGTTTTATATCTGGATGTCTAGGCAGGACTAAAACTCTCACATTCCCCGAGGATAACCTCCTTTCTCTTATTTTAGACATTTTAGCTACGTTACCTGTCTTGCATTATCAGCATGAGTGTTCAACCACTTGCATCTTGGTGAGAAGCGTTTTTCCCAATATTTTGGTGCTTTATGAAGGAGTTGGAGAGGTTGGCATCATATGGGAGGATGGAGATGGCAGATCCTGGGCACAGAGGGTAGGCATTGACATTAAATTCTGGGGAAATTAACTAATTTTAATGCTGCCCAGCAATCATGCTACCTTTTTTTGGTCTGGTTATTCTGCTCCTTTCCTAGGTGAGAATTTCATTCCTCTACCTTCTCAGCATTAGTCAAAAGAGCTTAGTTCTCACCCTCATTTTAAGCTCATTACCTTGCTTTCTGTTTTACTGAAAACATAGAAAACAGAACTTCCCAAGTTCCTATTGCCACAGGTAACTCCTACTTACCTGCATCTACAGCTGCACTGTGCCTTCTTTCAGTTACCAGGGATGGTAGAGGAACTTGCTGCTGCTGCTCCTGCCCTAGACCTAGCCCATTTCCTCTCCTGTTTAAGGTTCTTGCTTAGGCAATTCTTCTTTCTGTCCTGCATTATTATTTTTCCCTCTTTAGGAGATCTTTTCTATTATCTTACAAATATGCTGTTATTTCTTCCAGCTTAACAAAGATTATGTGTGTCATTTTTTTTAACCTTCCAGCTATCATACCATTTATTTTCTTTTTTTTTAAATTTAATTATTTTATTTAAATGCATTTAAGTCATAGTGCAAAAACAGAGCTCAGTTTTTCCATTTCTCTGGTTGCAAATCAGATAGAGTCACACTATTTGTGTCTTAATACATGCACCAGGGGCAGTAATGACCCTCTCGATCAACCATCATTACTATACCCATTTCCCTTTTTTTCCTCCCCCCTTTCCCCTGCTGCATCCAGAGCTCCTGCATTTCTGCTATGTTTCCCGTTCCCATCCCCCTTATGTATCCTCATCCACTAATCAGAGAGAACATTCAGCATTTGGTTTTTTGGGATTGGCTTATTTCACTAAGCATAATATTCTCCAATTCCATCCATTTGCCTATAAATGCCATAATTTTATTTTCTTTTATTGCTGAATAATATTCCATTGTGTATATGTACCACAGTTTCTTTATTCATTCATCTATTGAAGGGCATCTGGGTTGCTTCCATAGTTTTGCAATTGTGAATTGTGCTGCTATAAACATTGAAGTGACTGCTTTATTGTAATGTGCTTTTTTAAAATCTTTAGGGTATAGGCCAAGGAGTGGGATAGCTGGGTCAAATGGTGGTTCCATTCCAGGTTTTTTAAGAAATCTCCAAACTGCTTTCCAGATTGGTTGCACCAGTTTGCAGTCCCACGAGCAATGTTTGAGTGTACCTTTTTCACCACATCCTCGCCAGCACTTATTGTTGCTGGTATTTTGGATAGCTGCCATTCTGACTGGTGTGAGATTATATCTGAGTGTAGTTTTGATTTGCATTTCTCTAATAGCTAGAGATGATGAACATTTCTTCATATATATATTTATTCATTGTATATCTTTTTCTGAAAGATTTCTATTCAGCTCCTTTGCCCATTTATTGATTGGGTTGTTTGTTTTTTTGGTGTTAAGTTTTTTGAGTTCTTTATATATCCTGGAGATCAGTGCTCTATCTGATGTGCGTGTGGCAAAAATTGAATGTAGGCTCTCTGTTCACCTCATTGATGGTTTCTTTTGCTGAGAAGAAGCTTTTTAGTTTAAGTCCGTCCCATTTATTGATTCTTGATTTTTATTTCTTGTGCTATAGGAGTCTTGTTAAGGAATTTGGGGCCTAATCCAACGTGATGGAGATTTGGGCCTACTTTCTCCTCAATTAGACGCAGGGTCTCTGGTCTAATTCCTAAGTCCTTGACCCACTTTGAGTTGAGTTTTGTGCATGGTGAGAGATAGAGGTTAAGTTTCATTTTGCTGCAAATGGATTTCCAGTTTTCCCAGCACCATTTGTTGAAGAGGCTATCTTTTCTC